>JARYGA010042573.1:0-39404 GCA_030545235.1 Helianthus tuberosus
CGCCACGTTTGCCTCCATCATGGTATCCATTTTTTAGACTATTCCAGCTAGAAAAAGCAAAAGCCATCAACCAATCCTCAAATTTCTTTGCCCACCGACTGTATTCTTCTATAGCCATCAACTTCGGGGGTTTGTTATAGGTTTCGAAAGCACTTTCAACCTCCAATGCATCTGATAACTTTTTCTTTGTGTTTGGCGTGTTCTCATTGGTGTTTCTAGGTGAAGCATCATCTCCAGAATTTCCAGCAAATGCAAAGACATCATAAAACGGATTGAAATCATCCATCTTGTACGTACCTGAAAAATCAGTCAAACACTTAGAAATTTTTTCGAATTTTTTTTTTAAAAACAGCAAGTTTCGAGCGAAATCAGCTTTCGAGCGAAATCTGAATGATATCTGATTTCAAACGAAATCAGATGTAAACTTTGAAGCTGAATCAGACTTGTTCTGATTGGAGTGGAATCAAAAGATATCTTTCGAGCGGAATCAGAATTGACCTGATCTGATTTCGAGCGGAATCAGAAATGTTCTGATTTCGAGCGGAATCAAGTACTGTATTACGAGCGAAATCAACTTTTTAAGTATAATCTGCGAAGACCGTTACGAGCGGAATTAGGTTTTTAGGTCATTTTTATCAGTTTTGAGTCGAGTTTTAATTTGATTCTTTGTAGGCTTTGTTAAAACTATGTTTTACACAATATTTCCGAAAATCAGGCCATTCCAATCGTTGGAACTAGTTCAAATCAGAAAAGTATGAGAAGAAGTGAGTAGAAATGAGAAAATCCGGCAGAATCAAGCTGCTATGGTAAGATCTCCTCGTCCTGAGCTCTGATACCACTTGTTGGACCGTGTGCGTGACCCTAAACGTCAGTAAAAGCAGTTCATCTTCATTTACAGAGGCGGAATCAAAGTAAACAAAGTCACAACAGCTCGGATCCTTTTAACTTCTTTCTATTGCTTTTTGCTAGCCTTTACACGTGTTTCTGAATGAATTTTGACAGAGTTTCGACACCAACACTATGACCTAATTCCGCTCCAACATTACAAATGAACTCAACATATCACCTATTTATAGCCGGCCTGATTCCGCTCCAAACTACCTGATACATTACGAGCGGAATCACTAAGTTCATCAGGAGCGGAATCACCTAGATAACCTCAGGAGCGAAATCACGAGTTAAACATGAAAACCTGATTTCGCTTCTAATGACATGAATGTCATTTGGAGCGAAATTACAACATTAAGTACACTTTTTCATTTCAAGTTCCAATCTAACCTATCTAGACCTAAGACTCACTCAAGACGTAGTCATCAGACATTCAGTGCACCAACACCCCGGCCCACCCGCGCTCCCCAAAAACCTAAACCACCTCCCCCCACACCCAAAAACCTAATCCTAATGCTCCAAAAAATCTAAAAGCTAAACTAAACTCAAATGCTAATTTTAACCATATAATGCACATGTGCAGTACAAGATTTTTTTATTATTTTATTTTGAAAAATAGTTTTTTTTAAACATTAAAAGTAGCGAAATTTGCTGGGTTTTTAGGCTTTTTTATTTAGTTTTTTTAGTTTTCTCATTTATATGTAGTTTTCTCATGGTCCTATATATATATATAAGGGAGCGCTAAAATGAAAACCACCTCCAGTTGTAAGAACCGCGTGAACCACTTTCGAGCCATTAAATCAAGAAGATGGATGTATGAGATTAAAAGTATTTAAAAATAATATTAAGTATTTTTTGTCTTATTATGTCTTTAATATTTTAATCCAAAAGGGTATTTTAGTAAAATTACACTATTTTGTCTTTTTGTCTTTATTGTTTTTATTACTTTTTTGCATTATTATATTAGTTTTTTATTTTTTAAACATAGTTTTTTTATTAAACATTTTCAAATTCGGATTTATTTACAGGTTTTTACGTTTAACGTTTTACGTTTTTACGCCCGGCTTTTTCACGCCTCGTTTTTTGACGCTCCGTTTTTACGCCCGGCTTTTTCACGCGTCGTTTTTTCAACGCGCCGTTTTTACGTTAACGTTATTTACGTTTTACGCGCCGGTTTTTTACGTTTTAGGCGCCGGTTTTTTACGTTAACGTTTTTTTACGTTTTACGCGCCGGTTTTTTACGTTAACGTTTTTTACGTTTTACGCGCCGGTTTTTTACGTTAACATTTTTAAATTCAGGTTTTTTACGTTAACGTTTTTTACGTTTTACTAAAAAAACAATTACGTTTTACGTTTTACCTAAAACTTTTTACGTTTTACCTAAAACTTTTTACGTGTTACGTAAAACTTTTTACTTTTTACGTTTTACGTTAAAAAGTTTACGGTTTACGTCAAAAAGTTTACGGTTAAATTTTTTTTACAAAAACTTTTTTACGCCAAAATGAACGCACCCAGAAATCGCAAACTCGGTGAAGCGTCTCAGATATATTTTTATCACCTCGACTAGGGGGAAAAATAAAAAACCAACAACATCAAAACAAAGTGTATCTCGAAAAAAAACGGGGTTTGGCTTCAGATTATCCGTTAATCAAAAGGCTGCAAAAGTGGGGTTGCAGGTTTAAAAAACCTACTCTCCGCCGTCCTTACCGCGCCATCGTCATCAAAATCTACGTTTTTTTTTTTTTTTGCATCATCGCCGCCCAATCGACCATATCAAAACAGATCAAACCCACATATCAAAAATTTCCACAAAACAGATCAAACCCACATATCAGATCAAACCCACATATCAAAAATCAAAGTTCATCAAAAATCAAACTTCAAATCAAAGTTCATCAAAAAATCACTAGAAAAAGCAAAATCACCACAAAGTTCATCAAACCCACATATCAAAAATCAAAGTTCATCAAAAAAGCACCAGATTCAAACCACAAGATTCAACCCCAACAAAAACCCAGATTCAAACCCAACAACATATTCAAACAGATTCATGCTTCACCAAAAAAAAGCTGTGAGTCATGCTTCACCAAAAAAAAGCCCATTTACAGAAGGTGAACCATATCTTTGAACACCACGTGAGTCACGCTTCACCAAACAAAGCCCATTTAAAGTCAATATATAAAGAAATTAGGCAAAAATCAGAACCATTTTAGAGAGTATCAAACCAAATGGCTTCTGTAAACTCCTTTGTGGCTCCAACCACCGGCAACTAACCATGGGTAGATCAAATGAGAAAAACCTTAAAAACACAACTTGCAGTTCCCATCGACACACCACCACTTTCCATATTCTCAGTGATGCCGACAGCAAGTTCATCAACTCCGGGGGTCGGCAACAGTTTCATCCGGGCGGTCGGCGGTGAGTTCATGTTCTTACATAAATAGATCTTACTGGGAGCTCATCATGACATCAACCACCGCACAAACGGGGTCGGGTGCGAGTGAATCTCCCACCACCGACCAACCACCATCACCTCCATTTACCTCCGCCCCCACCATCACCCACCACCCCCTGTCTTCCGACCAACCACCTCCCACCACCGTATTCCACCGCCTACCAACCACCTCCCACCACCGACCAACCACCTCCCACCATCGCCTCGCCACCGATCAAACATATTTTGCTTTCTTTATTTGGGAATGAGACAGAGAGAGATGGGTGAAGATGGTTTTGAACGAATTTGAGAGAAAGAGAGAAATTAAGGGATTTCAAACTTTGGGGGTGAGTGAATATGTCTGTCAATCAGAATTTAATAGAGAGATGATTTGATAGATTGAGTAAATGACTATAATACCCCTTATTCTGATTGGTGGAGAGTGGTTCTCACGGTTCTTACAACTGGGGGTGGTTCTTATTTTAGCGGCTCCCTATATATATATATATATATATATAAACGGGTTCAGGAGAGAACGGTGAAAAGTGTGAGAATGGTGAGAACGGATCCTGGCCCAACACGTGGTAGGCAGCCCTATTTGTTATGCGGGGGTACGATTGTCCTTTTATACGTTCCCTCCTTATTCCCGTTATAAATCTCTCTCAAATTAAAACTCCAAAGATTTATTGTTAGCTATTACCTGTTTTGCAAGCTTTCTCAGATCTATGGCTTTTAACGTGGATTCTATTCGACAAAGTAAAATTCGTTGGCGTTTTCTATTTTTCGTTCCAGCAAATCATGCAACAGATATGGCGTTTTGTTCTTTTATCATTGTTCTATGGCGTTTTTTTTGTATTATTATTTTTATAATGTGTTGTATGATTTTCAATAGCGTTATTTTAATTATGCAATTTTATCGCGTTTTAATTGATATTTAATCTATTATTAAGAACTGCAATTGGAGTTTTCAATATTAATTTTAATTGTTGTTTACGTTCTAGTGTATTTCTTATGTTTTTACGATCATTGGCGTTTTTCATCTATTTGATTAGTTTTGAATTTTATTTAGTAGTATTTGTGAATATTAGTTATTACTATTTTGTTAATTTGTTTAAACATTAGTTTTGTTAATTTTGGCGTTTTCATTATGATGTTATATTTTTTTTATTTATTTATGATGTTAAGTGTTTTTAATTATTCATCTCATGGCTTTTTTATCATGTCGTTTTTAAATTATGTGTTTATTACGTCTTGTTTATTATTCAATTAATGGCGTTTTAATGTATAATGTTATTATGAGACATCACTCTGTTTTTCTGTTCCTCCTTGTGTTTTCTCAGACGAAGTCTCTTCCTCTAGTCAAAGGCATTGCCCCAAAACTGGATTACCATTTATCATTCCTAACGTCAGTGAAGAATTAAAGCCTAGAAAGGACATGGTATTCTCAAGCCTTGATGATTGTTATTCAATGTATGTTAAGTATGCCAAGGAGTGTGGGTTTTCAGTCAGGAAAGGGACTACAAAGACAAACTCTAAAGGTGTCTTACATATTAAGTATTACTTGTGTACGAGATCTGGGTTATACAACGACAAGAAGGTTGATGCGTTGGACCCCAATCAAAAGGAGCGAGTAGTGCGATCTAACTTTTCAAAGAGGACTGATTGTGGTGCACTGTTATATGTACTTTTTGAGGCTGGATCATGGAAGGTGTATAAGTTTGTCGAGGAGCACAATCATGAACTTGTTGAAACTCCTGATAAGCATTTTCTTCCAACTGAACGACACCTCACTCAGCTCCAGAAGCATGTTATACACAGTATGTCTAAGTTGAATGTGGGTCCTGTCAAGGCGTTTAATGTAATGAAGACTTGTTTTGGCGGTTTTCAGGACGTGGGTGCAAGCAAAGTTGAATTTAAGAACTATAAGAGGCAAATTAACTTGTTCATAGGGGAATATGACGCCGATATGGTTGTGAAACATTTGAATGAAAAAAAAACATTCCCAGCCTAATTTCTCGTATGATTACATCACACACGAAGAGACTCGTTTGAAGGGTCTTTTTTGGTGTGACGATCAAGCCAAACATAATTACCACGTGTTTGCTGATGTGATCTCGTTTGACGCCACGTATCGTTCCAACAAGTAACATTTTATAATTCAACTTCTTTTGTTTTTGGCGTTTTATTAATTTACATGTAATGGCGTTTTTTTATTTTACATGCAATGCCGTTTTATTAGTTTACATGCAATGGCGTTTTATTAGTTTACATTCATTGGCTGTTTATTATTGTTTCATTTCTCATGGCATTTTCATATGTAGATACTCTATGGTGTTTATACCGTTCACTGGTATAGACAATCATCACTACAATGTTACATTTGGTGCAGCATTGTTGGCGTCAGAAACTTCTGATACGTATATTTGGTTGTTAAGAGTTTTTCTAAAAGCTTTTGGTTCTCAACCAAAAGTTGTTGTCATAAACCAGGATCCAACGATGAAGAAGGCTATTTCTGTTGTATTTGTTGACACGAGGCAACGGTTATGCATGTGATGCATAAACTTTCTCTGAAGGTTGTTATGCTTTTTTTTTATCTTTGGCGTTTTAGGATACACTGTGTTTTAAAATACATGGCGTTTTGTACCTTGTTACTGTTTTTTAATTAAGTTTTGTCTTTTGTTTGTTTTTTATTTATGCATGGCGTTTTCATGTTATATATAGGTTGGTGTTAGGCTATGCATTTCCACCAATTTTAAAGAACGTATTTGTGGTGTTGTGTGGACGGATATTCTCACACCTAAAGAGTTTGAATCAGAATGGGAAGCAGTTATCGCAGAATTCAATTTAGAAGATAATGACTGGCTATCTGATATTTTTGCACTTAGGGAATCTTGGATCCCTACATACTATAGAATGGAGCATATGTCTGGTCTTATGCGAACGACATCCAGGTTGGAGAATGAGAATCATATTTTTTGGTCAAGTGTGCAATTCGAAAGCTACTCTTGTTGAGTTCATGACGCATTACGAGACTGCAATAGAAGCCCAGCTTCACACACATCGTAAAAATGATCATGAATCTCGATACAAAAGACCCCAGTTGAAGAGTAGTTACAAATTGTTGGAAGGGCAAGCTTTTGACATATACACAAAAAGTATTTTTTTTGACGTTCAAGCTGAGCTTATTGGAGTTACGGATTGCATAAATCAACGTTACGAAGATCAGCCTGATGGGTTTGTTAAGTTTTATGTAAATGACTTCCAACAGCCTTGTACATCCTTATTTGAGGTAAATAATGGCGTTTTGGTTTTTATGGCGTTTTCTGTTAATGGCGTTTTATCATATGCAATGTGTTTTTTTTACTTTTTTAGACAAACATTCTATGCATGGCGTTATAGAGATATTCTTTTTGGCGTTTTTCAGGTAATGTTCCGTAAGTCTGATTGCACATGCAGTTGCTCATGCAGGCGTTTTGAACAATTTGGTTTGCTATGTAGACATATATTCTATGTTTTGAGAATTATGGACATTAGGGAATTTCCAAAACAATACATTCTAAATAGATGGCGCAAAGAGGCCTCCCCAAAATGCTCTCCTGAATTCTCAATTAGTCATGAATATATGACCGAACTTGATCCTGATGTGCAAAGTATGATGCGAGATATTATTTATTCAACCGAATACACTTTGAACCATTTATCTGGTAATATAGAGGAGCTATCCTTATACAAGGATCATGTTCAATCTTATATGAAGAAGGTTCAAGATATGCAGATTGTTGCTCCTCCCGCTAGTTCTAGGGATAGATTTGCCGAGATAACCGGTCAATATAAAAACGACAAGAATCCGATAAGAGTCCCTGTAGGTTATAAATCCAAAGGTTCTGGTTCTCGGAAGCGCTTGAAATCTAAACAGGAGATAGCAATCGCAAAAGAAATCAAAGTCGAAACCAGGTGCCAAAGAAAGACAGTGTCAGAACTGCAAAGCCTATGGACACTACGCATCAACATGCAAACAGGTCATAATTAAAAGAAGATCGAGAAGGTCTTCGAGAGCCAGTGAAGAGTAGTTTGGCGTTTTGTATTTGTCATTCTTACAGAACACATACAGATGGTCTTTGAGAGCTAGTGTAGAGTAGTTTGGCGTTTTTTTTATTTCAATCCTATAGAACACAGACATTTCTCATTTTGGCGTTTTAAATCTTTTTCTTTTTTCAACATCTTTGTTCATAACATGCTACTTCGAAGTTAAATAACAAACAATATAAGATCGGGCAAGGAAATCAAACGCCAAAAAAAAAAATAATAATAATAACGCCACTAAATAAAACTAGCATAAAATTCTAATTTTGGTCGTGCTAAACTCAATAATGTTTTGCTGAACGAAATGGATAACATTGTTAATCCTCAGTCAAGAAAGATGTGTAACAATGTTATCCATCCCGTTTAGCTAAACTTTATAGAGAATAAAAACAGAATCTCCATGAAATGACTTTTTTGAAGTTTTGTGGTTTTTGTATGTTTTGGCGTTTATATTGAGGATCTTGCTCATTACATAGATCGAAAGTTTATTGAGAAAATAGTGTATATCAAAGAAACATGGATTTGAATCTTTGATATTTTGGTTTTTTTGGCGTTTATAAGATGAATGGTATAGAGGAAAATATAGGTTTTTGTGGTTTTGTTGTGGATTTTAGTAGTTCTGAGAGTTTGTTTATATAGGTAGTTTTTGGCGCGTATTTTAGGCGTGATTTTTATTACAATAAATGCTAGTAATAAAGTTCCGTCGTTTCAGTACTGTTTGTTCAGCTTTATCTGTTAAAAACAAAGTTTGGCGTTTTATATCTATGGCATTATATTATGATGAAGTGTGCTATGTGTGTTGAGGAGGGATTTTAATAGCGTGAGTTTGGTGTTTTATGTTAAGTCAAAAGACCCTTTTACCCTTAATGAAGCGCGCTAGATTAATAAAAGTGATTTTATTTGCGAAAATGCCACCGCGTCATCTAGTCCATAGATTGTTTTGATCTGACGATCCATAAGCATTCTCTCCGTTCTCACACTTTTGAGCGTTTTCTCTAAATCCTGACCCTATATATATATATATATATATATATATATATATATATATAAAGTGTAGGAAACCGGATCAAATGAATGTTGATTGAGCTCATTACAGCGGCATTGGGACCGACTCATTGAACAATAACCAAAACTCTCTAAACACTAAAGCTAAACCCTAATGCTAAATCCTAAAGCTAAACCCTAATGCTAAACCTTAAAGCTAAACCATAATGCTAAACCCTAAAGCTAAAGCTAAACCTAAACCTAAACCCTAAAGCTATATCCTAATGCTAAACCCTAAAGATAAACCCAAATGCTAAACCTAAAATCTCAACCATAATGCAAAATCCTAAATACTGATGCTAAACTCTAAAGCTAAACCCTAAATACTAATACTAACCTCTAAAGCTAAACCCTAAATACTAATACTAAATACTAAAACCAACCCATAATGCTAAGCCATAAATACTAATGCTAAATTCCAGAGCTAAAACTAAATCTTTCACCTCAATCAAAGATTTACAACACTTATTTTTCAATTTTAAACATGTATATTGTGACAACTCGTAAATTCAAGAGTCTTCTCCGTATACTGATTCCTTATCACACTTTATGTTTGGTGTAACTCATGTGTTTATTATCTATACGATTGAAATGTTTGGTTATAAGCGAATTTTATGCATGTATGAATGTGTCGAGTTTAGTCGCACATGGTCCCGAGTCGCAAACCTTTGAACCGGCCGCACACCCCTTTTAATTATGAACCCCTGTGAGCCCAAAGTCTCTAAACACAAACCGAGCCCAAGCCCAATTCGTGAGAATAAGTCTGCATGAAGGTGTATTAAGTGTTGTGTCTTTAGAAACTATCACAAACGACGGTAGAACCTTTGGCAAGCCCTCCTCTCGAAAAATCATCTTCATTGTCCTAGCATGCCCTCCTCGACCCCCTGGTTAGTGTAATCGCACTTGCTTTAATTTCGATTGAATGTTTATGGCTATGTGTGGATCTGTGTTAATTGAGATGTATGATTGATGATTATGATCATGTGAGTTTTTATGATTTAGAGAAGTTAAAAACCATGCTTGAATTGTATGAGATATAATCATTAACTGAATGAGAACCAATGGATACGATCAATGATTGAATGATTTTGGAGGTTTCATCTATTGAAATTGATTAAATGCTTGTTAGGGTCTTGCTGGATTACTGATAATGATAACTAATGTGATGTTGATCTGTTTAAAAATTGGATCATGATGAAACTGATAGGCGATAATTAGAATTCATGTGCACATTGATTGTATTGATATGATGGTAACGGCTGCCAGTTAGGGTTGTATGAACAAGAATAATAAACTGTTTACGGTATCTGTATGTGCTGTCATGCAGCCCTCACACGAAGAATAGTTCTTCGTGGGAATGCACACTCATGAAAGACCTCACGACGAAGGACCTTCTTCATCATATATGATAGTGACGAAGAACCATGGTTGTCTACAGAAGACTAGTCAACGAAGAACTAGGTTCTTCGTGTACTATGGTTCTTCGTGGGGATCTTTCATAGGCTGCAGGTTCTTCGTGGACCTGTAGTATATGTATATATACTCTGCAGACAGAAAGCAAACATAAGAGAGAGTCTGAATAGATTCAGAGAGAGCACCGATTTTATTGGGCTGCACACTATGTACTTGGTCGCACAAGTAGATCGCACACCTTACGGGCTGGCTCATGAGCCCAACATAAAGAACCTAAACCGCTCTTTTAATTGGACTCGCACACTCTTAACGGACCCTACGTTGGGCCGCACACTTGAACATGCCCACTGTTAGGTCTTAAAAGTGCCAATATGTGTCAATTGTTATGTTACGTGCTTGAGTGCAACTTGCAGGTATAAGTGTACTGTTATGCGATTTACTGACATATGAAACCCATACACTTGCTATGTGACTTTACGATGAACGTTATGGATCAATGGGCTGCATTATTAACGGTTACGACTCGTATAAGGACGTGTGTTTTACTTGTATGCTACTTGTGTGAAGTGTACGATGGATAAGTGATATATGTGAACATTATACTGACTATTCTTGGTAACCACATTAGGGTATGGTTGACCAACTTGGAATGGGTAATATAACATACCGAGCAATCTAAGGTGAGTTCACTTCTCTTGAGCATGCGTCCCGGTGGGTGGGAGAATCAAATGGGTATTCCTGAGAGGAATAGGTATTTTCTAGGTAAAACAGGGATGTTGGATAATACACTCATTTCCTATCACTTTAAGTCTCATCTTATACCGAATTAGTTACCTGAGAGGTAACAGGGTATTAGTTGATAGCGCTATTAGGCTTGGCAACCTCACACCGTACCTGAGATGACGGGCGTGAACAAATGACCTTAATCACGACCAATGGTTAGATAGGGGGCATTGGGGACGGGCAAAACAATCTGATGCCATCTTGTACGGTACTCGAGTTATTATCAACATTATTTTCGGAATTGCTATTAAACTGGACTTGACTAATCACTGGGTAACTAAGTGTTTGGTAAAAACTGTGAACTCACCAGCGTTGTCTGATACACTTGTTTGCATGCTCGTAGGTTATAGATATGTGGAACATGGAACTTACTGTCTGGGAAGCTGGAATGGTCATGGGTCGAGACACATGGAAACACGAGACGAGTCTATTAACTTTCATACGCTTGGTTTACGAAATACTTAACTAATGACTTATGCTTCCGCTAAAAACATTGAGTTATACTTTATGTAATGTAATACTTTCTCTTAATGAATGAAAGTTTTTTTTAAATCTTGTATGAGTTCAAAGTGATTGGTGGCTAGATCGTGGTACGTCACACGCCTTGCGGGGGTTTCCGCTTAGGGTATGTTTGGGGGTTATGACAGATTGGTACCAGAGCCAGTGGTTATAGTGAACTTGGTTTTAAAACTTTTTTGTAAATCCAGACTATAACCGAACAGTTCTGAAAACGACCATGACACTCAGCTCTAGATTGCAAGGTTCGTCACTCGTTTTCTTATTGCACAGTGTAACTAGTGAACATTTACGTATGATATTGCATGTGATTGAACACTTAGCACTACAATATGAATTCATGTGTTAATTGCCTATGTTATGTGATTGACAGTGTGGCATTTTCTCTAGACTTTCGTGATCCATGTTTTGTGATGTCCCTTGTCTTGATACTTAAATCTAAGGAACCATTTAACACGAGTTAGGAGGAACTGAGACGAGTATGCAAATCATATTATTATTGTGGGTGCACACATAATAACAATGTGGGGTGCATGTGAGTCCCAGTGAGGCTTAGCAAGTGTGAGAGGAGTTATGTTCCATTATTCGATCTAATGAGAAACACAACAATCTATAGGAGTCATAGCGATGAACGCCTCCTCATTTGAACGTAATCCTTTCACTATACTCCGAATCCTTATGAATCTCGATGATATTGAGTGTTGCTTGAACACGTGTCTGAATGTTTAGGGAACCGTGTAAGAATGTTAGGTGCTAGTGCGAACGTCTCTGAGCTAGTTGTTGAAGCGTTGAATGTTTGGTCTATACTACCTCACTTTTCTCATTTACTTGAACACAATGAGCTGATGCTTCAGATCCAGAAGTAGGATCACCTCTGTAATTCTTTACCGACTTACCGTGCATTATTCAATCAACACACAAGACTGATGGACAAGAAGCTGAACGTGATACATTATCGACCCTAGTAATATGACGGCCCTGATTACCGACATCGAACACCAGTGGATTAACTTCAATCGAGTCCCTAAACCTAGCCAACAACCTTTGGGAGTCAGCTCTTTCGAATCAATCAGGCCATAAACACTGACAACTGACCGGAGTATGGGATGTGTAGTTACCAACGCTATGAGCAGTACCCTACGACGGGTTAAGAAATGCAAACAGGCGGACCCTTTTGGTGAAAGGTCACAAGGATCTGTTTACAAAGCAGCAACATTGGAGTCAACTGCCATGACAACAACAATGTACCCGTAACCACAGCCTTCAGCATGGAATGAAGGAGACTCTGACGATAACGACAATGGTGGAAATGGTGCTTGTGGTGGAGTATTTACGATTGGCGTGGGTGACGCCAGGTATGATGTCAGCATAGTGACTTCTACGTTTTATGATTAACCTTTTTCCCCCTATTTTGTTGGACACCGACACTTCTTGGAACCAAACCTATTGTAGAATCGGCCGATGGCAAGTCAATTGAAGCCTCACCTGTTCGATTAGGATGCAAACTTGACCTTGTGGGTAAAGTGTTCGACATCGACCTTCTTTCTGTTACCCTTGATAGTTTCGATGCAGTAGTAAGTGAGGCCTGGTTATCCAGATATCGCGCTGATATACCCCGTAAGGAGGAAATTTTGCGTATCCCTCTTGTTAGTGGAAAATCGTTGTCTGTCCTAGAGCGTCGGAGTGGTGCAAAGGTTGGCGTCATTTCATCTATAAGTGTCTATGGAGGGATTATCCCGCTATTTTAGCACTCGTTACTGGAGCTAAGGCTGAGGAAAAGAGGATCGAGGATCCACCGAAATTCTCCTGATGTGCTATCCGAAGAACTTTCAAGTTTACTTCCACAACCGTGGGGTGGAATCTCAGTGGATCTCATGCCAGGGGTAACCCTGATTACTCATACTCCCTATCGTGTTGCACTAGGAGGGCTGCGAGAATTGTCTGATCAAATTCAGGAACGTTGGGACAGGGATTTTGTCGGACCCAGTTTTTCGCCTTGGGGAGTCCCAGTTCTATCCGTGAAGGAGAAAGATAGGCCTTTCGTAAGTGTACCGGTTATCGAGAACTCGACAAGGTGACTGTTAAGAACCGTTAACCTCGACCGTGTAATGACAATCTGTTGACCAGTGCGAGGATCAAGCTCCTATCCTAGGATTGACTAACGAACGGACTATCATCAGATGGAAGTCCAAGGGGAGAATGTTACTGAAATGGTATTTCAAACGTAGTACGGCCATGATGATTTTCTATTCCTGACCTTCGAGTTATCCAACACACCAGCAGCCTTATGGATCACATAAATAGTAAGTGTAAATCTCACCTCGCAGAATTCGTCAACCGTGTCTATTGATGATGTTTTGAATCACTTCGAGGAGAAAAGAACACCAGGAGCGGCACTCGTATCTTATCTTAGAGCTCCTAGGAGAGGTACACTTTCTTGGTCACGTAGTCAAAAATTGCGAATACACGTGGATCCCACTAAGATCCATTTTATTAGAAATTGACCGGCACCGGAGAGTACTTCGGAGGTGTGGAAATTTCTTGGTCTCACTAAGTAATATCGTAGATTCATCAAGGCATTTTCGAGGATCGCCTAGCTTTTACTGCTTTAACAAGGGTACGGTGTAATTGCGGGGGAACCAAAATAGGGGAACGTCTTTCCAGCTTTTGAAGCCAAACTCTACGATGCACTGAATACCGTTCTTACTCGATGGTACAGGCGATTTGGTAGTGTACTGTGTCGTATCGATCCAAGGTCCCGGTTGTACGCTGATGCAACGCGAGAAAATGATAGCTTATGCTCCTCGGCAGTTGGAGATTCACGAGAAGGGTTACACGACTCACAACTTGGGGTAGAAGCCATGGTCTTTGGATTCAAGTTTGGAGGTATTCCTTGGACAGTACCAAATACGCAATTTATACCAATCGCAAGAGACTTCAGCATATCTTATATCAGCGAGAGTTAAGCATGCGACGGAATCGCTGAGTGGCTTGAACAATTACGACTGTGAACCCTAAACATATACGAGCTTGTAACTCACCATCGACTATAACCTATCTGATCAGATTCATTCTGCCCAAACCGAAGCATTGAAGGAAGATAATTTTTAAGATGAATCCATGTGGGGCATGGGGAAGCAATGGAAAATCGGTCAACATTCGCTACTTTATGGAACAAAGATGGGTCCCACTATACGGCAACCTTAGGGAAACTTATGCTGGGCGAAGCACATAAGTCTTGACATTCTACTCGTCTGGGTTTGATAGGATGTATTAGGATCTAAAGATCTGGTACTGGTGATCGGGCATGAAAGCCCACATAGCAATGAATGTGAAGAATGCTTGACTTGTGCGGAAGTCAAGGTGGAATATCAGAAACCTTCTGGTTAGTGTCAGCAATCAGAAAAACCCATATGGAACTAGGAACAGACTGCCATGGATTTCGTTACTGGTCTACCTAAAACCCGAAATGGAAACGATATCACTTGGGTGATCATTGATTGTCTTATGTAACCAACACACTTTCTTGCAATCAAGGAAACTGACGGGTCTTCGCAGCTTGTGACGGAAGCGGTTTCTAGGCACGGGGTGCAAACTTTTATTACCTCTGATTGTGATCTGCGTTTACACCTGATGTGTGGCAAGCAATACAAAATTCCCTTGGCTCATGTCTAGACGTGAGCACTGGTTATCACCCTCAAACGAATGGTCAGCGTGAACGGATCATCCAGACCCTCGAAGACATGTTGCGCGCATGTGTGATCCACTTTGGTAAAAGTGGGACATTTACCTTTGGTAGAGTTTCACTGCAGCGGCTACCATCCTGGTAATTAAGCAGCTATGTTCGAGGCATTGCATGGGCAACAATGCCGATCTCCTTGTTGGGCTGAGGTGGGTGACAGCCTAACCGCAGGCCCAGGTTTTGTACTCGAAACTCCTGAGAAGATCATTTAAATCAGAAATCGTATGGCGGCAGTGTGTGACCATCAGAAAAGCTGTTAGGCGTAGGAAACCCTTAGAACTCGCAGAAGACATGTAGGATCGGTTTGCAACCCGAACGAGTCGGTTCAGAGGAATTCCATCAAATACAGGTGCGGAAAACAAGTATTTGACTTATAAACAGCTGAATCTTCACTTTAACACTGATTATATTGATATTTGAACACAAATACAATCAGTTCTCACACCGGCAGCACTTCGGTATGGAATCACTCAAATGTTACTCTTCTAACTTCTAATTTCGCTTGACACTAAACCCCTATATATAGACTTTGAGATTTCGCTTCAGCATGACTCAAGCGAAATCTTAACATGTTGATTTCGCTTGAGCTGCTTTAAGCGAAATCCTTTACATACATAATCCTTCAAGCGAAATCTTGCTAACTCACTCTCATTCTCTCATTCTACGTGCCCTGATCTATTCTAACTAGTCTAAGACTCGATAAAAGATGAAGTCGACAGATGTAGTGCACCAACAGACTCCCCCTCAGATGTTGACGAGTCGACTATCGAGTCACACCAATACTGTGTCTTCATATCTTCAGTCTTGATCAGTCTCTGGGCTTTTACTCTTTCTATCAGCATCAACAGACTCCCCCTTGCAATGTGCTGGCATTCCTTTAGTTCTTCAGCGTCATCTGCTTCAGGATCGTTGTCTGACTTTTACAATTTTGGCTTTTCAGAATCATCACTTCTCAAACTTTAAACCTGCATAAACTCTACCTCACAATAAATTTTACAATTTACACATTTCAAACATATAAACTTTCACTAACTCAGACTCTTCTAAAAACCTAATCAAAATGATCTTTCAATCTGATGAACCACTTGAAGTTTTAACAAAAATAATCAGTTCTAAACACAAACTCCCCCTCAAATCATACTCATCATGTTTAGCACTCGGAACTTTGAAAATCAGTTTTTCAATACCAGTTGTCGAAAATCTTTTTGTATTTTTCAAAATTTATGCTAAAACACACTAAAAATCTTTTTGGATTTTTTAATAGAATGAAATGCAGTAAAGAAATATTTACATACAATATTTTTGTGAGTTTGTGTAAGAGGATCATATCAGTTTCTGAGACAAATCACCAACACCGTTAAGCTTCATTTCATTTTAAGTTCTAAACAATTCACCTAGATTGTCAGTATATTGATCCACTTAAATTTTCACACAAAGTTCAATTGCTTCGAGATACGATATTAATGTTTTAAGCACTTGAACTTATCCGTGTGTCCCACTACTTGAATATACTCCCGTATCCAGATCCCAATATTCAGTCTTACAGGTGAGTATACCACAGATGATATCTGTCAGGGGAATAAATTATAGTACGAGGGCCGTGAGAGCTCAGGTCGATCTTTCGATACGCAGAGAGATGACGGCTTCGACTTTTGGTGTGTCCCCTTTAGAGGATCTTTTGCATTACAACAGCAGCGACTATCAATTTTATTGTTTCATCAGCTTGCTGAGGGCGATGCTATGTTTCAAGCATTTGCAGAAAGCATTATCCGGGGACTAGGTCAGAAATTTCTTTCAGCAGAAGTCCCGGGATAATACCCCAGATATCACTGAGCATAAAGACCTAGTATCTCAGAATAAGGGACCTTTCAAACAAGATTTCAGGGGTTACCTATATATCCAAGCAGTTTTGTTAACCCACAGAACAAGCAAGTTTGAAATTTAGGTTTATATCTCGTCACAATCTACTAAATGTGCAAAAACCTACTGGCACATCATCAGTGAGACCGTTTATCACTTTTTAACTTTCCATTTCTTTAGTATGTTGTGATAGTCCACTGATGTACTATCATTTCCTCTTTTATACAACAAAACTCATTTTTGAATTTTATCAAGTTTTTGGCTTTTTCAAATTTTCAAATGTTTTTGGATTTTCTGAAATTTTCTACTCCCCCTAAAATGCAAACACATTTTAGGAAATTTAAAAGCAAACTATACAGAAAACATGACAAACTGTACAATAAACTTGACAACTGATATCGAATCACATCAAATCGCCATTCGCTTGGCATAAACAATCAGAACTCCCCCTCACAACAAACCATTTTCTCATTAAGATTTCAAAACACTTAAGTTTGTTTTAATCAAAATGATTTTTCCGGAAAATAAGTTTGTTTTTACCATATGTAAAGTTGGGGATGTGGTTCATCATATTGTCTACCACCACTTGTAGAAAATCAAGTACAAATTAATGTCCCTGATTTACCACTTGTACGAAAAACACAATCAAATACACAGAATGATGCCGATTCCTGATCCACGATTACCAACTTGGGATCTCCGGCAAGTCCACAGACTTACTGTTCGTAGTATGAGCCATCCCAGTCACAAACTAGGGATGGTTCAATTTTCTCCTTCATCGTCTTCTTCTCGTAAAACTCCTTCACTCCTTTGACCTTCCTGTCAATCATTTTTCCAAACATGTTATGGATTTTGGAGTTAAAAACCTTTTCGACATCAAATTCCTTTTTGTCATCATAAAATTGATTAGAAATTTCAACTTTACCAATTTTCTTTTTATAATTTTCAGCCTGAAGTGATGGAAAATTTTCATCATCCTCAGTTATAACTGATTTTTCACTTTTTACCTCAATCTGTGGCTCAACTAACTTTATAGAATCAGTTTCATCGCCAGAAGATAGCTCCTCTGATTTTGACCCATCAGAATCATCGCTAGAACTATCAACAGACTTCTTAACAACCCATTTCTGGTTGTCAAGATTTCCTCTTTTCTTGTAAAACCTGTTTGAACTTTCACCAATTTCAAAAGTCGAATTTTTGAACAATTTAGTTCTGTCAATTGGTGGTTCAAACACAACTTCTTTTTCTTTCTGTTTACGAGAAACTCCCTGTTTTAATGGTATTGCCTTAAAACAATCTCTGGCAATATGTCCAACAGTGTTGCATTGGAAACAGGTTCTCGTATCTTTCCTTTGTCCAGCAAACTTCATCTCTTCTTGCTTTGTTGCAAGAAACTCACTATTTGACTGCCTCCAAAACTTTTTCTTTTCTTCCTCATCTCTTGATGTACCTGAAACAAATGTCATCTTTGCTTTAAAATCATGAACATATGTTTCATTTTTCTGTTTTTCTGTTGGAGTAAAACCAAGACCTTTCTTTTTGAAATTACGGTTAGGGTTTGGTTTCTTGTGAAAACCAGAACCAGAACTGTAACCTTTTTTCTTGTTTAATCTTTGTTGTACTCTTGAGGTGTATTTTTTAGGTTTATCAATAAGATTTACATCTTTTAATTCTGAAATATTGATTTCTGTTAGTTTGAAAACCTTTTTGATCATCTCAGTTTTTACACCTCTTAGTGGAAATTCCTCATCAGAATATAATTTGTCGGAATCATTCAATGTATATGCAACTTTGAATGTTTCGTCACTCAAATTAGATTTTGATAACAGGAATTCTTTGTTGTAAACCCTTTTAACTGAAGAATTTTGACTGTTGACCGTCGAACTCGAACTTTCAGAACCAGACTTTGACTCTGACTCTGACTTTGACTCCTCAGTTTCATCTTTATCCAACACCTGATCGACGACTTTCTTAATTAACTCGGACTCATGATCAGTGTCAGATGTCGTAAACACGACATCAATATTTTCTGGCAAATTGACTGACGACTCCGACTCCCACTGTAAATTTGTTGCTTTTTCGACTCTTTCCTGATTTGGATTCCTGGGCAAATATCCATTTTCTAACGGGGGTGGACATTTGTTATAACTGACATCTTGTTTCTTACCAGAATCCTTCTTGTCAGTCTTTTTCTTTGTATCATTCTTCTTCTTGTTCTTCTTTTCTGGAGTCTTTTCTTCAGTCTCTTTTCCATCATCCTTCTTTTCTTCAGTTACTTCATCCTCTTCAAATGCCTTCATGCCTTCAACAGTTGGATAAATCCTGTCAATGACATAAGAAGTACATGAGTAACTTTTCAACAATCGATTTACTCTTTCAGTCTCAATTCTTTGCAATTCCAGTTTCTGTTCAAGAGCAGCACACTTCTCAATGTAATTGTTCACCACTTTTTGCTTCGTCATAAAAGCTCCTTGAAGTGTTTTCATCGCTGTTGCTTGTTCTTCACTTGTTTGGTTGTACTGATTCATCGCTTTGTTCAACACATCGTAAGATTCCTTCAAACTATTCAAGTTATATATCAGTGTACTGTTTTGCTTCTTCACAGCTTCACAGTTTTCACACTTCACTGGAATCTTCTTTGCATCAACTTCATCTTCAACTTTGAACTTTGCAACTTCAACTTTTACTTGCCTTTTGATCACTGGAATTTCTTCGTCATCACTACTCACTGGAGTCTTGATCTTTTTCTTCTTCTTTTTAACCTTTTCATCTTCACTATCACTTTCAGCAATCAGTTTCATATCAGCATCAAATTTTCTCGCCCAATACCCAGTATCATCATCACTGTCTTCTTCAACTCGGGCTACAAAAACTTTGTGAGCTGTATCTTGATCAGGAATATAATCATCCCATGTGAAATTTTCCCAACTAAATCCTTCAGGTAACTTTTCGTCGTCTTGATCTATTATCAAAGCACTACCATTAACTCTCTTTAAAGAATCTTGATTCACCGCACACGCTCTCTTTCCAGAATCTTCAATCACATCCCTTCCATGTGCAGTTTGTGCTTGATGTTGACGTTGTTGAGATGGTTGCTGAGCAACTTGATGGTAGATGGCCTTTCGATAGTAATCATTGTTGTTGTTAAACGGATTTTGAGCTCCACTTGCTTCGCGGTTTTTGCACTCCCTCTTGAAGTGTCCTTTTTCCCTGCAACGAAAACAAGTGACTTTAGATTTGTCAAAACCTAAAGTAGAAGTACCAGCCTCACGGAGATCATCTCTTCCAGTGATTTGCTTGAATTTCTCAGCTCTCCTCAACACGCTGGCCAAGCACCATTTTATGTCCATCAGTTCCATCTCTTCAGCATCGATCTGATCGTAATCTTCCTTTGTCAGCATTGGATTCCCGATTCGACCTGCAACAAAACTACCATAAGATTCAAGAACAGTTCCCAATAAAGACATGTGACTCTTAGCAATTTCTGCTGAATATTCTTCATCATTTTCCAAATTCAGTACAATGTTGCACTGAAATTTCTTGCCATTCTTTGTTGTTGAAATGTTCGGGTCAAAAGACGGAAATGATGTGAAACTTGTTTTGCTGTTTGATCCTGATGATGAACTTCCAGAATCATTCTTGGCGTTGTAAGCAGTTTCTATTTTTGGAGATAGATTTGTAGACTTCTCATTCACCCCTGCTTTGTAATACAACCCAATATCCTGTTCACCATCGAAATCTTTCATCCGAATAACCTTTCTCTGCTCCATCTCCTGAGCTTCAATCTTTTCGATAAACTTGCTCAGTGTCAAATCTTTAAAACCTTTCTTGTTTCTTAGCATCATGAGATAAGTACCCCATGTTTCATACGGTAAAGCATCTGATAATTTTTCAATCAATTCCTCATTGTCTTTATTGATCTTCAATCGTTTCATATTCGCCAACAAATTGCAGTATCTCTCAATTATTTGCTTAGTGTCCTCATTTTTCAATCTTCGAAACAAATCAAACTCTTTTTTCAGTAAAGACTTCTTGTTCTTGATCATTTCCTCACTGCCTTGAAACTTTGACTTTAACGCTTTCCAGATTGAATAAGATGTTCCATTATGTTGTAATAGAACCAGGATGTCTTCTTTAACTGCTTGTTGAATCAGACTTAACATCATCTTCTCATCTTTGTATTTCTTCCGGTTTTCAGCACTAGGATCTTTAATCGGAATTTTCTCTTCATCGTCATTCATTGGTCTAACGTATTTTGTTTCAACATTCTCCCATGCATCTAGATAATTTTCCTGTACCCAATTTTCAAACTTTTCTTCCCAACTCTTGTACTCCTCGATGTTCATGAGTTTCGGAGGTTTTTGCATCGTTCCCGTTTCGTTTTCCATCATCGTGTTCTGGGCCATAGTGATCGAGGAAACCGGAGTAGCAAATGCGTTGTAAAAATCTTCGTCCATTTTTCGGAATTCAAAAATTGCACAAAACAGTGAGTTCAAGCGAAATCACCAAATCAATTTCACTCTCAAGCGAAATCAACAACCTAAGCTTTGAAGCGAAAACTATCAACTCTTTGAAGCGAAATTGTTCAAGCGAAATTGTCAAGTAACAATTTCTGAAGCGAAATCGTTGAAGCGACAGCCCTGAAGCGAAATAGAATGCTATTTGAAGCGAAATCTAGGTGTCGCTTGGAATTTCAAGCGAAATCCTCTAAAGAAAACTGATATGTTCAAGCGAAATCCATTCGGAGGTTTGTTTCTGATAGTTTTGTCACACCCCGACCACGTAGAACATACAAAACGTGGCGGAAACATCGGGGAGTGTTGTAACAGAATTAATGTTTCACAACCATGGATATTAAAGTTTCGTTTTATTGATTAAAAGTGTTACAATGTCTTAACAAACAAGGAATTTCAACATAATTAACTAGTCTTGCATCTTTTATTGTCACTAAAGCCCAAGTCTGCCTATGTGTATCTTGGTCATCTTATGCAACAGCTCCTGAAAAACACATGTGAAAATAGGTACGTCAGCATAAAAATGCCTGTGAGATACATAGGTTTTGTGAAAATAAGATTCATGACTTATGTTTGAGAAAATGTTTAGTCATGAACCTTGTTATTTGCTTTGTCTTTAAATCATTTGAAAAACGATAAGATCAGATGATAAGTATAAATAAACGTAAGGTTAAATGGATAACCAAGTAAAATGTGTTTGTAAAAGATAAGTTGTTTATAAATCAATGTCTTGTGAAAAGTATGTTATTTGTATGAAATGTTCTATGTCTCAAACTGAAATGATTCAAATAACGTGACGACATGTAATACCATACAAACACTTATATATAGGAAGTACCAGCGGCGTATCCACCATGCTTGTATCATATTACACACGCAACGTTACTTAATCACTTAATCAAACCAAACCAAACAATGTAAAATGTTCATGTCAAGATGTAAATCATGTCAAAATGTCTATGTCAAATATCCAAGTCAAATGTCTATGTTTAAACCAATAGTCAAAAGTCCTTGTATAAACCATGTCAAATGTTGATAGTCCAAAAGTAGTCAAGTAATGTATAACCAAAATGATATGTATGGTAAGTAAAATTTAGACTACTTAAACCATAAATAAAAAATGAACAAAACAAAGTATTGAAGTAAAACTTGGTTTAAATCAAAGTTATGTTTTGTAGAATAATGCATGCTTTATTGATACAAACACTTATGCAGTATGTTAAACGCAAACATTCAAGCCTTGAGACAGCCGGATAACTATGTAAAAGTGAGTTATCAAAAGAATATGTATTCGGATTCGGTCATTCCTTTCATCCCCTTTCCCTGGGATGTCCGGAACGGGATTTGTCAAGTCCTATGGTACCACTACCTACTACCGAGCGGCGTAGCAAATGTTAATGAATGTTATATAGACCCGTTAAACAAACCAAATGTCATACCAAAATGTAAGCATGAGATGAAGATAATGTACCTAGTATGCTAGAGTAAACATACAAGGTAGAGCTGTAAAACAATGTGTCCATATGTTACTGGAACATATGCAACAGAGATGCAATGTAAAATGATGTACTAAGTATGCTAAGTTAACATACAAAGCAGAAAAGTCATGTAAATCAATGTGCTTAGCATGTTATCAGTCAACATACATAGCAGAAAAGTAATGAAATCATGTACTATAATGTACTAACAAACATAGTCGGTATATGATGTGAAAACAGGAAAGCACGAAAGTAACAAGTAGGCACATGTGTTCCACCCCAAAACAGTTTGGAAAACAGTAAAAGAGGGGTCTATGTACTCACCTGAGATTGCTCAGTAGTCCTTGAGTAACAACTAAACAATGCTAGAGATCGCGGTATCAAACGGCACCTAGTATAGGTAACTATGTTAATAAACCGGACCTAGATCGGAAGATTGGGTAGCATTAGGGTTTGTAAACCAAACGAGTGTAGAGACTCGTGTCATTTGGTTTAACAAAGCCTACATACTAAATGAAACTTAACCTGAGTGATTTCGACCCATTACGACCCGTTTAGGTAGCTTATGCTACTTTAACGCGTCGTTCGCGTGAAACGCGTTCGGACCGCCTAACTAGCCCTATGACAAGTGTTATATGCCTAAACATATTACATAATCAGTTATGTGACAAAGGTTTAGGTTACATATGCTTAATTACCAATTATACATGAAAAGGGTATTCTGGTAATTTACCTAAGGCATATAAACTACCTATCATACAACTACTTAAACGATGTGACCATAGGGTATAACCTCGGAAGGTTATTCCCTACCTACTATGGTCACCTAATGTATTTGGTCGGATCCTAATGATCGACCAAACTGGGTCGGGTTCGAGGTATAAGCGATTTATTAGATCGCTTACCCTACGACCCTAGACAACGTGGTAATCAGTAGGCATAGTCCCAAGGGACTATGACCATCGTGATTACAATCACGTTGCGAAGTTCTAACGAACTTCGCATTGACCATTACTGGTCAACGCGGAAAGTCAAACAAAGTTTGACTTTCTGACTCGAAAAGCAGTAAAAATAAGGAAAAGAACGAAAGAATACTTACGAAGGGTCCCCGAATGCTAATCCCGATCCAAGAACTCAGGTATGAAACAATGGTTTCAACTTAGAGCTCTCAAAATCAGAATTCTTGTAAGAAATGAGGTTGGATGGGTTGGGTATTTATAGGAATACCCGAACCGTTAAGATCGTTTCATGGAAAATGTGTCTTAATCGCAACCGTACAAGTGTCGGGACCTTATGGTGACTAAATGGCCACTCACCATAGGGTATCAACATGTGGCAAGGTTTTTAGGAGTGGATAACAGCTGTAAACAGCTGTCGATACATCGAATCTGGTCCCGAAAATGCGAAAAATGAGTTTTCTGCATGTTTCTGCCCCAGACTAGGCAGTCGCGTAGCGCGACGGTGAGGGCCTAGGCAGTCGCGCTACGCCACTGACCCCCCAGTTTCAGAAAAGTTTCAAAAGTGGCAGGAATGGTCCCTGCACATGTTTAAGGCCTTTTTCGATGCGTTTGAACCCCGTTAACCTCATTTCAAGGCTCTAAAATGAAGTTAAAGTATAGGGAACTCAAAACATACTCAAAAATATGCCGGATGATGGTTCGTTTGGTCGTACGAACGCGATGTTCGCTTAATTACGACGGAATGCGCATAAGCGCGAAAAACGAACCAAATGACGCGACGAATGGATTTTTCTTATGGCGAACACTAAAATATAATGTAGTCATGCTTACATAAATTTTTGGATGTCCAGATGTATTCAGAACGTAAGTTATGCGCGAAAATGCAAACTTGTGCACTTTTTGACACTTTTAGTCCCTGAATGACACAAAAGTTTATTTTAGCACACCGAACCCCTCAAAGCCTATTTCTAAGCTATGTAAAGGATACTTATGGTATGTTTAACTTATGGTCATGTTCCGGAATGTCTGTTACAGTTCAAATTGGCATACTTTCGCAGTTTGTCAACTTTAGTCCCTGTAAGCGATTAAACTTTGATTTTGTCATACCAAAGCCTTCAAAACTTATTTCTAAGTTAAGTAAAGGTTATTTAAGGTATGTTAAGCCTATGTCACTATTCCGGAGTGTTTTTTGCATTAAACTGGTTATATTTACGCATCGGTGCGCGTATAACCTTCCAGAAAGCGATTTAGAGTTTGAAATTGAACAAGAATTGATATGTGCAAAATGATACACATATTTTTTACAAATCCCAAGTATGAAATATAATATTTCATTGGTTCGGTATTTGTTTGATGGCCGTGGAGGCACAGGTGTTACAGTCTCCCCTACTTTAGGAAATTTCGTCCCGAAATTTATTTAGAGGAAACTTGTGAGAGTTTAAAACATGAAGTTGAAAAGATCAAACCACATTGGTTAGGGTTCTTGAACTTCTAGTAACCTTAATAACATTATGTTTGCAATGTAAGAGGGACACTTATATACAAGTATATGAAGCGTCATTGGTGCGTCCACCATGCCTCCATTACATCGTTCTCATTTTGTTATTGTTGTCACTATCGGTTCCTTCACATAGTAAATCTTACTGGATTTCTGTGCACTAAATTTCATAATTATGTGCGCATCCATAATTAGAGAATTCCTTGCACAGTTCAAACAGTCTATTTTATAACGTGTAGGGTAAAACCAAATGAACAATCCTGTGATGAGCGTGACTTAGACCGCCATAGAGTCCTTTAGACTAAATCAATAAATGATTTAAATAGACTATCAAGGAGTCTGTCCAGCTACATCACTAGATGTCGTTCTTTAACCAGATTGTGGATCAATCTTTTTGATTAGACCACTAAAGGGTCTCTAATGAATCATGGAGCAGTACTATATAATCCAAGGGTCTTAACTATTACATAGAAGCCCATTAAGGATTTAAGGTAGTACCTTTTGAATATCCTGCTACGAATCTCTCATATGAAGATATGAAAGATCCTGCGAGGATTTGGATAACGAATATCCAGAGTATTAAAACACAAAAATGCATAAAAGAAAACATAAGATGAATTAACACATAGTCACATAACCACAAAATTGTTTAACTAGAAGTTTGTTCTGCTAACAGAGTACATGTATTTAAGGCACACTAGGAATCCATCTCGTGGATTTCATTTGGTACTTTAAACATTATCAAGAATCTAACTATAAAGATAGAAAGATCTTTAAAAGAAAAATTCGATTTCGATTATAAGGAACCGAAATGTTCGAATTTAGGTACATCAGGAATCCAATTAAGGACTCTGATTTGAATGATGATCATCCACAAGGATCTAATTGTAAAGATAAAAAGATCCCTTATGGATTTTAGAAGTTGGAGATGTTTCGATACCTTGCACTGGACGTGCTTATGTCAAAACATGAAGAAAAAAAAAATGCTTATGAAAGTGAGATGCTTGATATGTCAAGGCGACATATGAAGCGGAATTTTGAACGTTAAGTCAATGTATGAGGAAAATATTTTTGAAAACTATGCATGGGGTTCTTTTAAGAAAAATGTGTTTAACGTTTTTGAAACCTTATATATAATACTTTTTGAAATCAGGAAGTAGGTGTATTAGGTAGATATATTTACAAAAATGTTTTAAAATCATGCGAGATGAATTTTGAAATTATGTATAAGGTTTTTGAAAGACATGAATGATGCTTTTCGAAATCATGCACTTGATCAGAAAATGTATTGTGTTAATATTGTCTTTAGACTATATGAAATATTTTGAAATTAGAAAGGTTGGTTTTGATAACATGGCCAATGTTTTTGAAATAACATAGACAATGCATCTAGAAAAATTGTTTTCAAACTATATGAAATGTTTTGAGATCATGAAGATTGTTTTGAAATACTGGTACTGTGTATGTTGAAAAATTAAAACGTAATGGGTATGAGATTTGAAAACACCCTTAGTTATTTAACCAAGGATTTCAAAGGCACTGATGTGCAGAAGCATGATTACTCATAATTTCACTTTATTTTCTGTACTTCGTATCTTAGAATGAAACGAGTACTTAAAATTTTCGAAGGAATCATGAGCGATCATTTGAAAGAGAGAATCACAAGAGTAGTTTGTAAGGAACATAGTTCCTTGATGTAGGTATCATAGGAAAAGTCATACACACATGTAATTATACTTGTATATCAGAATTGTGAACAACAACTTTTATTTATGAACGAGACATATTGTTTCACAATACACGAAAACAAAAGAAACAAAGGCATAAGACAGCAACATCCTTTGTTCAGCTGAATGCTCATCCGTGGGTCGGATTTGCATTAGCAAGCTTTGGGCATCGGTTTCTGTAGTGGGTCAGATCCCCACAATTGTAACAGGCACCAGGTGGGTAGTGTGGTCGTGTAGCTTGACCTTGTTGCTGAGCAAGAGGCTGAGCAACTTGTTGAGCCATGTTCTGAACTGGGCGATTCGGATTAGCAGGGATGCGGCAGGTGTCAACAAGATGACCGGATCTTCCGCAGTTGGTGCACTGACGACACTGGAGGTGTGGTTGATGATGGCCATTACACCTGTTGCACAAAGGTGCATTGCCAAAATAAGGCTTCTTGGCTAGGGGTTGCGCAGGCTGATTAGGTGCAGCTTGGGCCTGTGCAGTAATGGCATAGTTTTGGGAAACCTTACGCTTCCTTGCCCTCTTCGATGAACTAGAATCCTTCCCATTCTTCTTTTGACCTTTCTTGCTATCATCCTTGTCAGACGACTGTTTCTCGCCCTTGTCACCCTTCCTGTGTAATTTATTCTTCCGAATCTGCGACTCAGTCAATGTCGCTGATAACTCGATCGCCTGACGGAGTGTGGCGGGGTTACTACCAGTAAGGATGTCTTGTACCGAGTCAGGTAGGCCGTCGATGTACCTTTCGATAGCTATGTCAAGTGGGGTAACCATTGTTGGGCAAAGCAGACTCAACTACTCAAACCTATCAGTATACGCCCTGTGCTCACCACTATCTTGCTTCAACTCATCAAATTCCTTCTCCAAAGCTCGCTGCTCATGACGGGGACAGAATTCCCTCATCATGAGAGTCCTAAGTTCAGCCCATGTCTGTGCTAGAGCAATTTCTGCACCTCGGTCCCTCATAACCCCGTTCCACCATGTGAGAGCCCTCTTCTGGAACACACTTGAAGAAAACTCGACCTTGCGATTATCCGGACACTGAACGTGGCGGAAAGTATTCTCAATGCTCTCGAACCACTGAAGAAGCCCAGTTGCTCCCTCAGAGCCACTAAACTTGAGTGGTTTTGCCTGATTAAAGTCCTTGTATTTGCATAGGGCATTGTTGTTGTTGTTGGCTTGTTGCCATTGAGCAAAGAGATTTGGAAATTAGGCAGCCATCTGCTGCGCAATAATTTCTGCCAGTTCGGCAGTTTCTATCTGGTTCTCGCGTCGAGGAGGCATTCTAAAAGAGGAAACATGAAAGGAAACGAGTGAGAGAATTAGACGAAAAGAATGAGATGAACAAATCTGATGAAAGCAAGGATAGTGGTCATTTGTTTGTTACCTAAGGCAAACAAATGAGACGGTGACTAATCAAGGTAAATGGGTCAAAAATAATGTATCGCGAAGACATGCTCGCCTATAAGTGAACACTCATCCCAAGAATTCCCAGGTAAGCACAACTGGTCTCGCGTCTGATGAGATGTATACGAAGTGCTTGCCTAGACAGAAAACTCAGAATACAGGCATTCACCCTTCCAGTTTGCACGTGTTCACATTATTTAAAACCCAAAACCTTGACGAAGTTTTGAAAACTCAAAGGGGTTCAAAACCATATAATAGAGAGTTCAAAACCTTACAATAGAGGGTTCAAAACCTAGTAATCAATCATCCTAGAACAGATGATTAGTTTTCAAAGCGGTTTTGAAATTTATGTTTTTGTTGTGGTCGTCGCCTAAGGATAGGTGACGGTATTGTTTTATGACTAAACGCAAGTAAACTCGCGTTAGTGTCCTAAGAAGGTTATAGACTAGGTCAAAGCATTACTAATTACTAATAACCTAATTCCCTATAACCATTGGCTCTGATACCATCTTTTCTGTCACACCCCGACCACGTAGAACATACAAAACGTGGCGGAAACATCGGGGAGTGTTGTAACAGAATTAATGTTTCACAACCATGGATATTAAAGTTTCGTTTTATTGATTAAAAGTGTTACAATGTCTTAACAAACAAGGAATTTCAACATAATTAACTAGTCTTGCATCTTTTATTGTCACTAAAGCCCAAGTCTGCCTATGTGTATCTTGGTCATCTTATGCAACAGCTCCTGAAAAACACATGTGAAAATAGGTACGTCAGCATAAAAATGCCTGTGAGATACATAGGTTTTGTGAAAATAAGATTCATGACTTATGTTTGAGAAAATGTTTAGTCATGAACCTTGTTATTTGCTTTGTCTTTAAATCATTTGAAAAACGATAAGATCAGATGATAAGTATAAATAAACGTAAGGTTAAATGGATAACCAAGTAAAATGTGTTTGTAAAAGATAAGTTGTTTATAAATCAATGTCTTGTGAAAAGTATGTTATTTGTATGAAATGTTCTATGTCTCAAACTGAAATGATTCAAATAACGTGACGACATGTAATACCATACAAACACTTATATATAGGAAGTACCAGCGGCGTATCCACCATGCTTGTATCATATTACACACGCAACGTTACTTAATCACTTAATCAAACCAAACCAAACAATGTAAAATGTTCATGTCAAGATGTAAATCATGTCAAAATGTCTATGTCAAATATCCAAGTCAAATGTCTATGTTTAAACCAATAGTCAAAAGTCCTTGTATAAACCATGTCAAATGTTGATAGTCCAAAAGTAGTCAAGTAATGTATAACCAAAATGATATGTATGGTAAGTAAAATTTAGACTACTTAAACCATAAATAAAAAATGAACAAAACAAAGTATTGAAGTAAAACTTGGTTTAAATCAAAGTTATGTTTTGTAGAATAATGCATGCTTTATTGATACAAACACTTATGCAGTATGTTAAACGCAAACATTCAAGCCTTGAGACAGCCGGATAACTATGTAAAAGTGAGTTATCAAAAGAATATGTATTCGGATTCGGTCATTCCTTTCATCCCCTTTCCCTGGGATGTCCGGAACGGGATTTGTCAAGTCCTATGGTACCACTACCTACTACCGAGCGGCGTAGCAAATGTTAATGAATGTTATATAGACCCGTTAAACAAACCAAATGTCATACCAAAATGTAAGCATGAGATGAAGATAATGTACCTAGTATGCTAGAGTAAACATACAAGGTAGAGCTGTAAAACAATGTGTCCATATGTTACTGGAACATATGCAACAGAGATGCAATGTAAAATGATGTACTAAGTATGCTAAGTTAACATACAAAGCAGAAAAGTCATGTAAATCAATGTGCTTAGCATGTTATCAGTCAACATACATAGCAGAAAAGTAATGAAATCATGTACTATAATGTACTAACAAACATAGTCGGTATATGATGTGAAAACAGGAAAGCACGAAAGTAACAAGTAGGCACATGTGTTCCACCCCAAAACAGTTTGGAAAACAGTAAAAGAGGGGTCTATGTACTCACCTGAGATTGCTCAGTAGTCCTTGAGTAACAACTAAACAATGCTAGAGATCGCGGTATCAAACGGCACCTAGTATAGGTAACTATGTTAATAAACCGGACCTAGATCGGAAGATTGGGTAGCATTAGGGTTTGTAAACCAAACGAGTGTAGAGACTCGTGTCATTTGGTTTAACAAAGCCTACATACTAAATGAAACTTAACCTGAGTGATTTCGACCCATTACGACCCGTTTAGGTAGCTTATGCTACTTTAACGCGTCGTTCGCGTGAAACGCGTTCGGACCGCCTAACTAGCCCTATGACAAGTGTTATATGCCTAAACATATTACATAATCAGTTATGTGACAAAGGTTTAGGTTACATATGCTTAATTACCAATTATACATGAAAAGGGTATTCTGGTAATTTACCTAAGGCATATAAACTACCTATCATACAACTACTTAAACGATGTGACCATAGGGTATAACCTCGGAAGGTTATTCCCTACCTACTATGGTCACCTAATGTATTTGGTCGGATCCTAATGATCGACCAAACTGGGTCGGGTTCGAGGTATAAGCGATTTATTAGATCGCTTACCCTACGACCCTAGACAACGTGGTAATCAGTAGGCATAGTCCCAAGGGACTATGACCATCGTGATTACAATCACGTTGCGAAGTTCTAACGAACTTCGCATTGACCATTACTGGTCAACGCGGAAAGTCAAACAAAGTTTGACTTTCTGACTCGAAAAGCAGTAAAAATAAGGAAAAGAACGAAAGAATACTTACGAAGGGTCCCCGAATGCTAATCCCGATCCAAGAACTCAGGTATGAAACAATGGTTTCAACTTAGAGCTCTCAAAATCAGAATTCTTGTAAGAAATGAGGTTGGATGGGTTGGGTATTTATAGGAATACCCGAACCGTTAAGATCGTTTCATGGAAAATGTGTCTTAATCGCAACCGTACAAGTGTCGGGACCTTATGGTGACTAAATGGCCACTCACCATAGGGTATCAACATGTGGCAAGGTTTTTAGGAGTGGATATAACAGCTGTAAACAGCTGTCGATACATCGAATCTGGTCCCGAAAATGCGAAAAATGAGTTTTCTGCATGTTTCTGCCCCAGACTAGGCAGTCGCGTAGCGCGACGGTGAGGGCCTAGGCAGTCGCGCTACGCCACTGACCCCCCAGTTTCAGAAAAGTTTCAAAAGTGGCAGGAATGGTCCCTGCACATGTTTAAGGCCTTTTTCGATGCGTTTGAACCCCGTTAACCTCATTTCAAGGCTCTAAAATGAAGTTAAAGTATAGGGAACTCAAAACATACTAAAAAATATGCCGGATGATGGTTCGTTTGGTCGTACGAACGCGATGTTCGCTTAATTACGACGGAATGCGCATAAGCGCGAAAAACGAACCAAATGACGCGACGAATGGATTTTTCTTATGGCGAACACTAAAATATAATGTAGTCATGCTTACATAAATTTTTGGATGTCCAGATGTATTCAGAACGTAAGTTATGCGCGAAAATGCAAACTTGTGCACTTTTTGACACTTTTAGTCCCTGAATGACACAAAAGTTTATTTTAGCACACCGAACCCCTCAAAGCCTATTTCTAAGCTATGTAAAGGATACTTATGGTATGTTTAACTTATGGTCATGTTCCGGAATGTCTGTTACAGTTCAAATTGGCATACTTTCGCAGTTTGTCAACTTTAGTCCCTGTAAGCGATTAAACTTTGATTTTGTCATACCAAAGCCTTCAAAACTTATTTCTAAGTTAAGTAAAGGTTATTTAAGGTATGTTAAGCCTATGTCACTATTCCGGAGTGTTTGTTGCATTAAACTGGTTATATTTACGCATCGGTGCGCGTATAACCTTCCAGAAAGCGATTTAGAGTTTGAAATTGAACAAGAATTGATATGTGCAAAATGATACACATATTTTTTACAAATCCCAAGTATGAAATATAATATTTCATTGGTTCGGTATTTGTTTGATGGCCGTGGAGGCACAGGTGTTACAAGTTTTACGTCAAATATTGCAGTGAAACTTTCAAGGGTTTGTTATCTTGTACTTTTACACAATCTGTGAGGAATTTGACAGGTTTTGACCTTAAAATCTTTCTGAACTGAGAAAAGAAGGTGTAGAAGTAATAGAACGATGTCAATTTCAGCTGAAATCCTACAGAACTCCTCAACTGGCTCTGATACCAATTGTAGGATCGGTTTGCAACCCGAACGAGTCGGTTCAGAGGAATTCCATCAAATACAGGTGCGGAAAACAAGTATTTGACTTATAAACAGCTGAATCTTCACTTTAACACTGATTATATTGATATTTGAACACAAATACAATCAGTTCTCACACCGGCAGCACTTCGGTATGGAATCACTCAAATGTTACTCTTCTAACTTCTAATTTCGCTTGACACTAAACCCCTATATATAGACTTTGAGATTTCGCTTCAGCATGACTCAAGCGAAATCTTAACATGTTGATTTCGCTTGAGCTGCTTCAAGCGAAATCCTTTACATACATAATCCTTCAAGCGAAATCTTGCTAACTCACTCTCATTCTCTCATTCTACGTGCCCTGATCTATTCTAACTAGTCTAAGACTCGATAAAAGATGAAGTCGACAGATGTAGTGCACCAACAAGACAATTGTGTTGTGTTGAAAGTCTCACCCTGGGAGGGTGTGGTACGTTCTGGAAAGCGCAACAAACCTAATCCATGATATGATTGGCCTTTCAGGATTCTGGAAGAATCGGTAAAGTGGTCTATAAACTCGAGATAATTGACAAGCTGGGCAACGTTGACGTTGTTATTCGCGTCTCAAATCTGAAGAACGACTGTCCGACAAAACACTCGCGGTAATCTTTCAAACCCAGGATTAGCTGAGGAATCTATCGAAACCATGAACCGGGAAGTTACGATTCGTAGACACATTCGAATTTCAATTGTGATAGTTCATTGGAACTCTAGACGTGGACCGGAGTTCTCAAGGGAACGCGGGGATCAAATGAAGCTCAAGTATCTGCCATCGTTCCAAAACTAACGAAATTAAATCTTGTTATGACCGGTGAATTTCGGGACGAAATTCTCTTTCAAGTTGGGGATGATGTGGCACCTGAGGAAAGCCCACAGTCATCTTGACCCATTTTATCACTTCACTCCTTTGAAGCTGTTATCCAAATTTCGGGACGAAATTTCTTTCAAGTTAGGGATGATGTGATAACTCGTAAATTCAAGAGTCTTCTTCGTATACTGATTCCTTGTCACACTTTGTGTTTGGTGTAACTCATGTGTTTATTATCTGTACGATTGAAATGTTTGGTTATAAGCGAATTTTATGCATGTATGAATGTGTCAAGTTTAGTCGCACATGGTCCCGAGTCGCACACCATTGAACCGGCCGCACATCCCTTTTAATTATGAACCCCTGTGAGCCCAAAGTCTCTAAACACAAACCGAGCCCAAGCCCAATTCGTGTGAATAAGTCTGCATGAAGGTGTATTAAGTGTTGTGGCTTTAGAAACTATCACAAACCCTAGTCGCTCCCAAGACCCACGACGGCAGAACCTTTGGCAAGCCCTCCTCTTGAAAAATCATCTTCATCATCCTAGCATGCCCTCCTCGACCCCCTGGTTAGTGTAATCGCACTTGCTTTAATTCCGATTGAATGTTTATGGCTATGTGTGGATCTGTGTGAATTGAGATGTATGATTGATGATTATGATCATGTGAGTTTTTATGATTTAGAAAAGTTAAAAACCATGCTTCAATTGTATGAGATATAATCATTAACTGAATGAGAATCAATGGATTCGATCAATGATTGAATGATTTAGGAGGTTTCATCTATTGAAATTGATTAAATGCTAGTTAAGGTCTTGCTGGATTACTGATGATGATAACTAATGTGATGTTGATCTGTTTAAAACTTGGATCATGATGAAACTGATAGGCGATGATTAGAATTCATGTGCACATTGATTGTATTGATATGATGGTAATGACTGCCAGTTACGGTTGTATGAACAAGAATAATAAACTGTTTACTGTATCTGTATGTCATGCAGCCCTCACACGAAGAATAGTTCTTCGTGGGAATGCACACTCATAAAAGACCTCACGACGAAGGACCTTCTTCGTCATATATGATAGTGACGAAGAACCATGGTTGTCCACAGAAGACTAGTCAACGAAGAACTAGGTTCTTCGTGGACTATGGTTCTTCGTGGGGATCTTTCGTAGGCTGCAGGTTCTTCGTGGACCTACAGTATATGTATATATACTCTACAGATAGAAAGCAAACATAAGAGAGAGTCTGAATAGATTCAGAGAGAGCACATATTTTATTGGGCTGCACACTATGTGCTTGGTCGCACAAGTAGATCGCACACCTTACAGGCAGGCTCATTAGCCCAACATAAAGAACCTAAACCGCACATTTAACTGGACTTGCACACTCTTAACAGACCTTATGTTGGGCCGCACACTTGAACATGCCCACTGTTAGGTCTTAAAAGTGCCAATATGTGTCAATTGTTATGTTACGTGCTTGAGTGCAACTTGCTGGTATACGTGTACTGTTATGCGATTTACTGACATATGAAACCCATACACTTGCTCTGTGACTTTACGATGAACGTTATGGATCAATGGGCTGCATGATTAACGGTTACAACTCGTATAAGGACGTGTGTTTTACTTGTATGCTACTTGTGTAACGTGTACGATGGATAAGTGATATATGTGAACATTATACTGACTATTCTTGGTAACCACGGTAGGGTATGGTTGACTAACTTGGAATGGGTAATATAACATACCGAGCAATCTAAGGTGAGTTCACTTCTCTTGAGCATGCGTCCCGGTGGGTGGGACAATCAAATGGGTATTCCTGAGAGGAATAGGTCTTTTCTGGGTAAAACAGGGATGTTGGATAATACACTCATTTCCTATCACTTTAAGTCCCATCTTATACCGAATTAGTTACCTGAGAGGTAACGGGGTATTAGTTGATAGCTCTATTAGGCTTGGCAACCTCACACCGTACCTGAGAGGACGGGCGTGAACTAATGACCTTAATCACGACCAATGCTTAGATAGGGGGCGTTGGGGACGAGCAAAACAATCTGATGCCATCTTGTACGGTACTCGAGTTATTATCAACATTATTTTCGGAATTGTTATTAAACTGGACTAATCACTAGGTAACTAAGTGTTTGGTAAAAACTGTGAACTCTCCAGCGTTGTCTGATACACTTGTCTGCATGCTCGTATGTTATAGATAAGTGGAACGTGGAACTTGCTGTCTGGGAAGCTGGAATGGTCATGGGTCGAGACACATGGAAACACGAGATGAGTCTATTAACTTTCATACGCTTGGTTTACGAAATACATAACTAATGACTTATGCTTCCGCTGAAAACATTGAGTTATACTTTATGTAATTTAACACTTTATCTTAATGAATGAAAGTTTTTATTTAAAACCTTGTATGAGTTCAATGCGATTGGTGGCTAGATCCTGGAACGTCACACGCCTCACGGGGGTTTCCGCTTGGGGTATTTTTGGGGGTGTGACATATATACATATATGTATGGTTAAAATTTTGACAATATACACATATGTATAGTTAAAAGATAACGTGTTGTCCAGAATGCTTCTCAAGTTTCTCAATTAGCTTACTACTTCTCACATGATTCTTATCCCATATATGTATATATATATATATATATATAGAAACGTGATCAGGAGAAAACGCTCAAAAGTGTGAGAACGGTGAGAACGCATCCTGGCGCAACACGTGTCCCGCGGCATAGAGAATGGCGGAGGGGCTTTTTTGTCTTTTCATCCTTCTTTTATTTTCCCAATGCGGTGTAATATTTTCTGGCGTCTAAGTTTTTTTTTTGGCATTAATTGTATTTATTAAACTTTTTGGCTTGAATTAATTGTTTTTGTGTCAGATATATAATTTTTTGGCGTTATAGCGTTTTATGGTTAATTTTTTTGGCGTTTGTGGCGTTTTGTATAATAATTCACTATGAGTCATTAATCTTTGCATAAGATTACAATAAGACCAATTTTTTTTGGCGTTTAGTGAATTTTTTTGCGTTTAATACCCTTTACAAGGTGCTTTGCCAGCAGCCGTTCTCCGAGTTTTCATACTACTAGCATTTTGGTGTTTGTAGTTTTTGGCATTTTATATAATAATATATTTTATTTATAGAGAATTAGATAACAAAACAACATATAACTTGATATCAAAACAATATAAAATGAAAAAAAAAATTAAAAAATGGTAATCTAAGTTTTCTTCCGAATCTTCACTGTCATCAGCCTCTTCCTTCTTGAATTTGCTTTTGGCGTTTTGAACCTTTTTTGAATACTTTAGCTAGATGCCAACTTTCCTTCATAAAGCTCGTCTTTTTCAGAAGAAGCTTCTTAGTGGCAACCTGTTTTTGGTTTGATATTCTTGTTTGATGGCATGTCATTAAAGATCAACTCTTGCTTGATGCTATTTGTCATAATGGAGTCCAAAATAGCATTTTTCATTTGTGTTGATCCCTTTATTCCATGCCTATAATCATTAAGAACAAAGCTCACATGATGGCATATCACTGTCATCAGTCTCTTTTTCTTGAATATTTGTCCATCTCATTCAGCAAAATATTATTGAGATAACCCCCTTAGAAGAAGGATCCATTTCAGTGAAAGCTTTGCCATCTGTGGCGTTTAAAAGTGAGTGGTTTCTAGAGGATATGGCGTTTGTGTTTTCTGGGTGTGATTAATTTCATTTTGTATAGACCCCTCTCTTATATGAGTTTTTTTGGCGCGTAGTTTAGGCGGGAATTTTTATTGTAATAAATGATAGTAATAAAGTAACTGTCTTTTCAGTTACTATTTTTGTATTTACTGTGTTGATCAGCTTTTATCAGTTTTATAGGTTATAGACGTCCCATCTTCCAAGTTTGGCATTTTTTTAAATGGCGTTATGCAGACCAAGATGACAAAATACAATAACGGAGTAAATAAAATATTAAGCAGGAAAAATATTTTTTGTTATTTTTGGCGTTTTGTAAGGGTTAACCATTTTTAGTATTTTTTTCGCGTTTTGCTAATAAAGATATAAATATATCATTTAATTATCTTAAAAAAAAGATTACATAGAAGAAAAAAAAAGAGGAAAAAAATTAAAAGCCTTCGTCAGAAGATACTTTATCCGAAAAGTATCCATCACTTGCGTTATCTTCTTCCTCCTCGGAGTCTTCATCTGGATCTTCATCCATTTCATCACCTTCACCTTCATCAGCTTCTTGTTCTTGAAGATTCTGAAGCCTCCACCTGAACATGTCTTGCATTAACTCCAATTTTGAGTCTATTTCTGCGTTGGTACAAGTGGCGTTATGCAATTCTTCCATGAAACCCAGACGCTGCTTTGTCATGATGTTCTCTAGCCAGTAGACTTCCTGCTCTCCGCTGTCGTATGTAACCGTCACCATGTCTGTTTCATCATCAAAACGCCATGATGTCATGACAGGGTCCGGCTTCACATCTGCTTTGATTGGTCCAAATTTGCTGGTTAATGCTTTCATAAGCATATGTATTTCATGGCATTCGTTGTCTAGAGCGATGCCAATGGATAAGATTCGCCTATGTATCTCTTCTTCCATCTTCATAATTGCCCTGACCGTCTTAACATACACCCTCCTTCTGTTGTAAAAAAGGAGGACGTATCGCCTGATTCCCATAGTGTATCTCCACGAAACGATTGTTGCCATTTTTGGCGTTTTGGTTAAGTTGGCGTTTTTGGTTAAGGATGTTTTATTTTATTTTATTTTTTTTTTTTTTTTTTTTTTTTTTTGCAGAAAATGGATAGATTGAAGTGATTATGGAAGCTATATTTTACCTTGTTTATATAATGATGTTTTTGGCGCGTAATTTAGGAGGGAATTTCTTCTAATAAATGTTAATAACTGAAATTCAGTTACTGTGTTGTTTCATCTTCCTGTAATATCCAACGCGTTTTATTACTAATTTTTTGGCGTTTTGTTTTTAATGGCGTTTTATTTTTTTTGAAAGGCGTTTCATCATTTGATGGCGTTTTGAATATGAACGGTAAAATACCCTTTTACCCTTAATGAAGCGCGTCCCACATAATAAAATTGATGTTATTTACGAAAACGCCACCGCGCAATCTAGTCCATGTATTGTTTTGATCGGACGACCCATAAGCGTTCTCACACTTTTGAGCGTTTTCTCTAAATCCCGACCCTATATATATATATATATATATATATATATATAGGACTAGGTTCAAGAGTGAACACTAGTGTAGCTTGCGAACTGAGTGAACTAATCTTGGCCATACACGTGTGTAGATCAATGTGCATGATTTGATGTTGAAATACACTAGTGTATTTTACGATTTGATGATGAGATCCTGGCCATACACGTGTGTAGATCAATGGCCATGATTTTTTTCACTCAGTTCGCAAATACACTAGTGTTCACACTAGAACCCCACCCTATATATATATATATATAGGGTAAGGTTCATGCGAGAACCACCCTTATTGCGAGAATCGCGAGAACCAATGTGAACACAAAATAAATTCTAAAAAAAATCAAAAAAGCACTCAAAGATTTTTTTTTTTAATATTTTTTTTTCAAAAAATCGCTATATTTCGTTACCATTAAAAAAAAATTCGAGTAACAGATATCTATGCACATGTGCATATGTATCATTACTTCGACAAATTCGGTAATACGTTATCAGGAATAGACAATTGCACTTTAATTTACAAAACTATTCGTAATACTCTACTTTTTACATTACCAATATTTAAAATGCACATGTGCATCATTAGGTATAACCATGATATAACGTGTTTTGGTACAAAAAGTTCATGATTTTGAATGGAGAAGTAGGCCCATATACATGTTTTTTGGTTAGTTATATCTAGTGGTTGATGGTTTGGTTATA
>JARYGA010042574.1:0-40425 GCA_030545235.1 Helianthus tuberosus
TAGCGATCAGCAGGAGGCGAAAGAATGCTACTCATCCTCAATGAAATCCTCAACTAAACCTAGTGCAGCATAGCAATTAAAGACGCGGGCCCAGGATATCGTGGAGGATCCGGAGCAGGATGTGAAGAAAATTATCCTAGACCAGGATAATCCCGATATTTCGGTGCTCGTGGGAGTCAATATCCTTCAGGATATTGAAGAGCAATTAATTGACTTTTTAAAATGCAGGATGTCGACGTTTGCATGGAAGCATGAGGATATGACAGGCATATCCAAAGATATTATTACTCACAAGCTTGGGATTGATAAATCATTCAAGCCCGTGCAACAAAAAAGAAGAAAGTTTGCTCCTGAACGGAATACAATTATTCAAGAAGAAGTTGAAAGATTGTTGAAGTCCAAAATGATTAGAGAAGTCAAGTTCCCAAGGTGGCTAGCAAACGTGGTTGTGGTACAGAAGAAAAATGGAAAATGGAGAGTCTGTGTGGATTACACAGACTTGAATAAAGCTTGTCCTAAAGACCCATTTCCTCTACCCCATATTAATGCAATGGTAGATGCTACTGCTGGGCATGAAATGCTGACTTTCATGGATGCATCCTCAGGATTTCAACAGATCCAAATGGAGCCTTCTGACCAGGAGGATACTGCCTTCATGACACCAACAGGTATTTATTGTTATACAGCTATGCCTTTTGGTTTGAAAAATGCAGGTGCAACATACCAAAGATTGGTAAACATGATGTTCAAAGACAAACTAGGGGACACCATGGAAGTGTACATTGACGATATGGTAGTAAAGTCAAAGAAAGCTCAGGATCACCTCCAGGATATTAAAGGAGCGTTTGATATCCTGGATCAGTACAATATGAAGCTGAATCCTGCTAAGTGCCATTTTGGAGTGGGGGCAGGAAAATTTCTAGGATATATGGTGACCAAAAGAGGAATAGAAGCAAGCCCGGAGCAGATTAAAGCCATCTTGGATATTAAATCACCCTCAAATATGAAAGATGTTCAACGATTAACGGGGCGAGTGGCAGCATTAAACAGATTTATCTCAAGATCCTCAGAGAAATGCAAAGATTTTTATGATATCCTGAAGAAGAACAAAAAATTCGAGTGGGGTGAGAAGCATGAAGCGGCCCTACAGGAGTTAAAGCGATATCTTTCAACCGCACCTCTACTAATGAAGCCTGAGAATGGTGAACCATTATCCCTATACCTCGCGGTATCAGGGAACGCTGTAAGTGCTGTCCTTGTAAAAGACCATGAAGGTCACCAATATCCTGTTTATTATGTTAGCAAAAGTTTGTTAGATGCTGAAACTAGGTATTCTCACTTAGAAAAATTAATACTAGCATTAGTCATGGCATCAACAAAACTTAGACATTATTTTGAGACTCATAGGATTCATGTTAAAACAAATTATCCTGTCAAGAATGTGCTTAGGAAACCAGAGATGTCAGGCAGAATGGCTAAGTGGTCAGTAAAGTTGAGTGCTTATGATTTAGTATATGAACCTAGGAATGCCATAAAATCTCAGGCTTTAGCTGACTTTGTGGCTGATTTTAGTAGTGACATCCAGGATGAGGTAGACCTAGAAGTTCAACAATTAGGAGAATCCTCAGGATCCTGGACATTATATACTGATGGTGCATCTAATGTAAGAGGAGTAGGATTGGGAATACTACTAAAATCGCCACAGGGGGACATATTACCCCAGGCTATTAGGTGTGAATTTCCTGCTACCAATAATGAGGCAGAATATGAAGCTTTAATTGCAGGATTAGAGTTGGCTAAGAATATGAGTATCAAAAATTTGCAAGCATATGTTGACTCTTTGTTAATTACTAACCATTTTAATGGATCATATGCAGTTAAGGGTGAGAAATTGACTGAATATCTTGATATTCTCAAAAAATTAGCAGGATATTTCGATGTTTTTACACTTGAACAGGTACCAAGAGAGGATAATGCTGAAGCGGATGCCTTAGCAAATCTGGGATCATCAATCAGGATACCGGAAGGGACCCAAGTACCAATAATACATGTCTTATATCCTGCAACTAATCCTCAGGGTAAAGAAGTAGCGGATATTCAGGATCCTGGAGTGGAATATCCTGAACAGGATCCTAAATCCTGGACAACTCCAATTCTGAAATATCTTAAAGATGGACACATCCCCGAAAATGAAAATCCTAAGGCATTTAGGATGAAGGTATCACGATTCACTATTATAAATAATATTCTATACAAGAAATCTCTTGCAGGACCATATTTAAGGTGCTTGGAGGATCATGAAGCCAAAGAAGTACTTCAGGATATACATGAAGGGGACTGTGGTAATCACACTGGGGGCAGATCATTATTCTCGAAAGTATTAAGGACAGGATACTTTTGGCCAACAATGAGAAAAGATGCTGCAGAATATGCTCGAAGATGTGATGCATGTCAAAGGCATAGTAACATACTACATCAACCAGCTGAACCACTATATCCTGTAGTTTCCCCTTGGCCATTCATGAAGTGGGGGGTGGATATAGTAGGGAAGTTACCAAAGGCTCCGGGAGGAAAAGTATTTATGTTAGCAATGACGGATTATTTCTCTAAGTGGGTCGAGGCTGAAGCATTCGTTCAAATAAGAGACCAAGAAGTAGTATCCTTCATAAAGAGGAATATTCTGACTAGGTTTGGAGTACCAGCTGAGATCATTTGTGATAATGGGTCCCAGTTTATAAGCAAAAGGACTACTGACTTTTGCAAGAGTTGGGGAATCAAAATGATCACATCTACTCCGGTACATCCTCAAGCGAATGGACAAGCCGAATCCTCGAACAAGATAATAGTCAATAACTTAAAGAAGAGACTTGGAGCCAAAAAAGGAAGATGGGCGGAAGAGTTACCCTTTGTTTTGTGGGCTGATAGGACAACGGTGAAGAATGCAACTGGCCAAACCCCGTTTTCCTTGGTATTTGGAGCAGAGGCAATGATTCCAACAGAAATGACGATACCTACTGCAAGATCTATGCTACAGGATCCTGAACAGAATCCTGAAGTCTTATGTCAGGATTTGGATACTATAGATGAAAAAAGAGACGCAGCAAGGTTGAGGATAGCAGCATATCAACAAAGAATATCCAGAGCATATAATAAGAACATAAGGACTAGAAGATTTCGAGTTGGTGATTGGGTGCTGAGAAAGGCTTTTCAAAATACCACTAATCCTGCCGATGGCAAGCTAGCTCCGAGATGGGAAGGACCTTATGAAGTCGAGTCAGAAGCAGGGAAAGGAGCATATCGACTCAGGAATGTGGAAGGAGATATGCTACCAAGATCCTGGAATGCAATACATTTGAAGCTCTATTTCAAGTAAGAGTAGAATTTATTTTCTATCTCGGAATGGTATGTGTTCTATCTCTTTAAAATATATTTGTTTATTATCTTGAACCCAATACTGACTTAAGCATCGGAGGGGTGTTAGCCAAGCTAACACCCACCTTAGTTTAGAATTGTTTTGCAGGATATGTTTCAGGATATAGCTCCAGGATATTTACTCAGGATAAGTCGAAAGATTAGAGGATTGGCCCCCTCTCTCACGTTTAAGGGATCCTGATCCCTTCAAAGGTTTAAAGGTATTCACATTTCTTTCGAATTGGGTTTAAACACCTCGCCTGGAGCGCAAGTTATCTAGGTGTAGTTCAAGGTAGCGGGACCAGTTCATGTAAAAGTGGCTGACAATTTCGTTACTGTTGGCTATATCCTGGATTCTAAAGGTATATGAGGATTGATCACCCTCTCTCACGAAAGAGTATTTTCATACTCTCAAAGGTTTAAAGGTTTTCACCTTTCTAAGTCTAGGAGTTTATACACTCTCGCCTGTAGCGCATGAAATTCAGGGTTTATCCCCAGATATCAGGGTTTATCCCCAATATGTTAAGGATTCTTTTCAGGATATTAGGGGTTCTGCCCTTGGGCATTCGGAATTCATTCAAGTCAAAAGGTAAATACATTTGTGTCTTTGTCAAACGCAGGGGACACGCATTATTCTAATTCAAAGGATGGATCCAAGTTTATAAGTATGCACTGGGGACAATTTTATGATAAAGGATTGGAACTGATTCTCTAAGAATCTCTGGTACGATCTCTCCTTTTTATTTGGATAATTTATAAGTTATATTTCAATATCCCTTTTAAGATATCTTTCAGGATATCTCCCAGGATACATTTATGATATGTGTTCCTAAGAATGTTCAAACCAAACAGTTTTCACAAGTAAAATTTGTGTGGCAATAATAATAAAGTCAAAAGGGTAGTTATATTATTAACATACCAAAAGATGTGCTCTTAGTTTCACCTCAAAACAAGGCCCATCCACTAAGAGCACTAGTAGTTCATAAACATATTTACCCAACAGTTGAGGGCTTCATCTCAAACTGAGACCCATCCACCTTCAACTGTTGTATTGTTCAAAAGGCATGCAGGAAATGTAAATTGTTCAGGTACGGAAAGGTAAAATACAGAAAAGATAAATTGTTTGTGGAACTACAGACCAACATTCAGATTCAAAAAGGTGGGCTCTGGCCTTGGCACGTATATCCGTCATCGCCCACCTAAATGCCCTCACACAGCGGCATCACCTCCGACCTTCTCAGACTTCTCCGCTCCAGCATCTTGACCAGCATCCTGCGCAGCATCCTGACCAATGTCCATTTCAGCATCACCTCCAGCATCCTTCTTCTCTCCAGCTTGAACCACCACCTCTGCTGACTTAGAAGACTCACCGGCTTCAGTAGGAAGTGGCACAGCCTTACCTCCGAGCTCCTTCAATTTAGCCACTCAGGATTCGACTGGCCAAGATGGACAAACAAGGCCCGTTTCCTTGGCCTCATAGGCCATTTTGATGCGTGCTTGTAGCAGGGAGACGATAGCAGAAGCCTTGATTCCCTCTCGAAAGCTGAGCAAGGCCTGATCATGGTCCATTTGAACGCTGGCAAGTTTGACCTCAGCATCTTGGGTGACCTTCTTTAGCAAGCTTTCATAGTGCCGGCTCTTTGCTTCGGCAATAGCACCTTGGTCAGCAACGGTGCTCTCGAGCTGCTTGATCCTGGCTTCATGAAGTGCCACAGTGCCACAAGCGTCATTGTATAAGTGGAGCAAGTGCTGGAGGCCCTGTACATTGATCACAGGTATGGGGTTAGAATGTATGCTGACTAAGACATCCTACCAGGATATCCTGTTAGGATATACGTGCAGGATATATGTGCAGGATATACACTAAGTATATGCAGCAGGATATTACCTTGTTGAGGAAGGATGTCATTGGCTCTAAGGAGTCGGAGAAGCTGAGTTCATCATAGGAGAACCCCTCTGAGCCTGGAGTACTGACCTCAAGGCCCTTTCTCTTTTTTGCTGCGGAAGCACGGGTTCATGGATTGGCCTTGGGAGCCGGGAGTGGCTTGGAGCTGGTGGTAGCAGGAGTCTCCTTCTTGACTGTGGCTGGAGTTGGATAGCTGTCAAGTTCATCCAGGTCTAGATAGACTGGGACTTTGCTGGAATCTGCGCACAGGGAGTAAATTCTAAATCCCTCCTATAAATAACAGGTAAGAAGTATATGTGTGCAGGATATCTTGCAGGATCCTTACCAGACATGTTGGCACTTGAAAGAGGACTTGGAATTGGTGGAGAAGGATTGAAACTTCTTTCTGCCTCTGGGAGAAGTCTAATGGCGTCTATTCTTTCTTGGGAATTAGCGAGAGGAGGAGCAATCTTCCTGAAATAAGCTGCACAATAAAGAAGATAAATTAGTTCAGGATATGGAACAGGATAAGCGACAGGATCATTCTTAAACCCTAAATCCTACCCTTTCTCAACCATTGTACCGGATATTCCGTCCCACCAGGGATTGAGTCCCTTTTTACAAAGAAAAACTTGGATTGCCAACCATTCTCGTTCCTGGTGGCACGAAGTATCAATGGGTCACCGGAAGTAGAATAAAACAGAAATCTACATGATCCGTGGCATCTAAGCTTGTAAGCCAGGGGGAGATCACGGATGGAAAGATCAGGAATGTGGTTTCTCTTGATCTGGTCAAGAACAGATAAAACACGCCAGAGCATTGGCATTGTCTGGCTAAAAGAGATTTTTGTGATATTGAAGAATTCGGTGATGAAGTCCGGAAAGGGGAATCGTAGCCCTAGGGTAAAAGGGAAAGCACTGAAGCATATCCACTCGTTAGAGACCATATCTGACCGGATTTCACGGTCAAACGGTCTAAATACGGTTCCTTCCGGGAAGATACCGGAGGATTTTAAGGCTGACAGGTGGGCACTATCAAAGGTACACGCCTCCTTCTCCGGTTCTTGGAGAAGGTTTTGTTGGAAGAATGTAGGGGCTGAGTCACCTGAACTAGATCTTGTTTGGCGCGGCATTGGATCGCCTGAATTTTTCGCCGGAGAGAAAAGATGAAAATAAAAATGAAAGATAGAGAGAAGATGTACCTTTTCCTTGTCGATTATGATTAAAAAAGGGATGAGGATGAGAAGATATAGGGCATGATGAGTAGATATAGGCTGGGTAGTTGCAAACGGTCACATCACAGGTCTTATCTCTTAATTGCCTCGGTTTGCGTAAAAAATGTAACCGTTAGTAGTGAGGATACTAAACGGTAACATTTTTGGGGACAATTGTTATGGGCTAATTTCTGAGCTCATATCCTGAGAAATATCTTGGCTTATATCTTGATTAAATAATATCTGTTCATATCCGGGGTGCAGATTCAGGGTATTGGTAACATCCTGAATGGTATCCTCAGGATCACTAACGGATTACGTGCAGGTACGTGGGCTGGAAGCTTGCAACGTTCACAAAGACTTGTTCTGCGGAAGACTCGGTCCAAACCGTTCAAAGAAAGACGTTGAAGCCTTATTACTCGGTCTACAACGTTCGTGATGGAATATTCGGAGAATCCCATATTTATAGGGATATTTGTTTGTATTTCGTTACTATAAATAGGAGGGACACCAGATCGAATAGGACACAACATTTTCACTGCAATCACACTCACTACACACCAACACTTGTTCTCTTGCAATTTGTACTCTCACACGAATTCATTGTAACACTTAGCGATCTGGTTGATATCCTGCACTGTATCCTGAAGTTTAAAGCAATAAGAAGAACAAGGCAGCTGCGATTGTCAGCTCCCGAGGTTTTATGCCGGCGATCTAGATTGATCAAGGGCTTTCCTCGTACATCTCGTGTCATTTCCTTTACTTTTTGCTTATTATTTGCTCACTGTTTAATCGCAGATACAGCTCAATATCCTGAGCCGTATCCTGAACACTGATTTTCTAAATAACTCAACAAGCATATTTTCTATAAACTTTTTAGCACACTACCTCACATTACTAATTTGATCACTAAATTGCTTCGGTAATTTTTGACCAAAACACATACCATTCTGAGTTATAATTTAAATTTCAAACTCACTTGAAATAGAGCTTTAGATGTATAGCATTCCAGGATCTTGGTAGCATATATCCCCATCCATATCCTTGAGTCGGTATGCTCCTTTTCCTGATTCTGATTCAATCTCATAGGGTCCTTCCCATTTTGGAGCCAACTTTCCATCAGCAGGGTTAGTAGTATTCTGGAAAGCCTTTCTCAATACCCAATCTCTGACCTGGAACCTTCTAGTCCTTATATTCTTGTTATATGCTTTAGATATCCTCTGTTGATATGCTGCCATCCTTAGCCTTGTCGCGTCCCTTGTCTCATCAACAGTATCAAATTCCTCACATAGGACTTCAGGATTCTGCTGAGGATCCCGGAGGTTGGATCTTGCTGTAGGTATTACCATTTCTGTCGGGATCACTGCTTCTGCTCCAAATACCAAGGAAAACGGGGTTTGGCCAGTTGCATTTTTCACCGTCGTCCTATCAGCCCACAAAACAAAGGGTAGTTCTTCTGCCCATCTTCCTTTTTTAGCCCCTAGTCTCTTTTTCAGGTTGTTGACAATTATCTTGTTTGAGGATTCTGCTTGTCCATTTGCTTGAGGATGTACTAGGGTGGAAGTGATCATTTTGATTCCCCAACTCTTGCAAAAGTCAGTAGTCCTCTTACTTATAAACTGAGATCCATTGTCACAAATTATCTCAGCTGGTACTCCAAACCTAGTCAGGATATTCCTTTTTATGAAGGATACCACTTCCTGATCTCTAACTTGAATGAATGCTTCAGCTTCGACCCACTTAGAGAAATAATCGGTCATTGCCAGTATGAAGACCTTTCCTCCTGGAGCCTTTGGCAATTTTCCTACTATATCCATTCCCCACTTCATGAATGGCTAAGGGGAAGCTATAGGATAAAGTGGCTCGACCGGCTAATGTAATATATTACTGTGTCTTTGACATGCATCACATCTTCGAGCATATTCTGCAGCATCTTTCCTCATTGTCGGCCAATAATATCCTGTTCTTAATGCCTTTGAGAACAACGACCTGCCCCCAGTATGGTTACCACAATCCCCTTCGTTTATATCCTGAAGCACTTCCTTGGTTTCGGGATCCTCTAAGCACCTCAGATATGGTCCTGCAAGAGATTTCTTATACAAGACATTATTTATAATAGTGAATCGTGATACCTTCATTCTAAAGGCCTTAGGATTCTCATCCTTTCGGATGTGTCCTTCCTTGAGATATCTTATGATTGGAGCCATCCAAGACTTAGGATCCTTCTCAGGATATGCATCAGGATCCTGAACACTTAGTACTTCCTTATCCTGAGGATCCGTCACAGGATACAGGATATGTAATATTGGTATTCGGGTCACTTCCGGTATCCTGACTGATGATCCTAGATTTGCCAAGGCATCAGCTTCAGCATTATCCTCTCTTGGTACCTGTTCAAGTGTAAAAATATCGAAATATCCTGCTAATTTTTTTGAGAATTTCGAGATACTCGATTAACTTTTCACCTTTGACTGCATAGGTTCCATTAAAATGATTAGTGATTAACAAAGAATCAACATATACTTGCAAACTCCTGATATTCATACTTTTAGCTAATTCTAATCCTGCAATTAGAGCTTCATATTTTGCCTCATTATTAGTGGCAGGGAAATCACATCTAATAGCCTGGGGGTAATATGTCCCCCTGTGGCGATTTTAGTAGTATACCCAAACCTACACCTCTTACATTAGATGCACCATCAGTATATAGCGTCCAGGATTCTAAATTTTCCTCCGAAATCAATTACACAAGCTCTAAGCATATCTTCCATTATCTGAATCGTCCTTTCGCTTTGTCCATCCGTTTGAGGATGATAAGCGGTGCTTAGATTTAGCTTGGTTCCCATTGCTTTTTGGAAACTTGTCAAAAAATGAGAAGTAAAACGACAATCTCTATCAGAAACAATAGATAAAGGAATTCCATGTAATGAAACTATTTCATTTACATAAAACTTGGCTAATTGTTTCATACTTAAAATTTCCTTCATTGGTAAGAAATGAGCATATTTAGTTTGTCTATCTACTATCATCTAGATTGTATCATTACCTTTTCGTGTCTTGGGTAATTTGGTAACAAAGTCCATTGTTATCAATTCCCATTTCCATACAGGCATTTCCAATTGTTGCAACAAACCTGAGGGTTTCTGATGTTCAGCTTTAACCTGTAAACAAGTTAGACACTTGGCAACATAAGTTACTATATCCTTTTTCATTCCTATCCACCAGAAATTCTTTCTTAAGTCTCGATACATTTTATCACTTCCAGGATGTATCGTATACTTGGATTTATGGGCTTCTTCTAGTATTCGGTGACGTAGGTTTCCTAGTTTAGCTATCCAAATTCTTTTCTTATGGAATCTCCAAATTCCATATGTTCCTTGTTCTAATTCCTTAATCATTCCTTTTAAATTTTTCAGTTTCATCCTTGATTACTGATTCTTGTACTTTTCTGATTTGCTCATTTAAATCTATCTGCAGATTTAAATTGAGATAACGTACCCTTTTTGGCTTTTCATGATATTTTCGACTTAAAGCATCGGCTACTACGTTAGCCTTTCCTGCATGATATTGGATATTACAATTGTAATCACTAAGAATTTCCATCCAGCGTCTCTGTCTCATATTTAAATCTTTTAGCCCAAAAACATATCTTAAGCTCTTATGGTTGATGAAAATAGTAAACTTACTACCGTAAAGATAATGTCTTCAAATTTTAAGGGCAAAAATTATAGCTCCTAATTCTAAATCATGGGTTGTATAATTCTCTTCATGATTCTTATGTTGTCTAGAGGCATATGCTATAACCTTTTGACGTTGCATTAACACACATCCATAACTTAACTTAGAAGCGTCACAATAAACTACAAAATCTTCAGTTCCCTCTGGTAATGCTAGTATGGGTGCGTTGGTTAATCTTTGCTTAAGAATTCTAAAGGCTTCTTCTTGTTTTGGTCCCCATTTAAACTTAACAGACTTACAGGTTAATTTTGTTAAGGGAATGGCTATTCTAAAAAAAATTTGGATAAATCTTCTATAATAACCGGCCAATCCTAGGAAACTTATAACCTCTGTTGGTGATTCAGGGGTTTTCCATTTAGGAATTTCCTCGATCTTTGTGGGATCCACATGGATTCCTTCATGATTAACTAAATGTCCAAGAAATTGCACTTCTTTTAACCAAAATTCGCATTTCGAGAATTTAGCATAAAGCTTTTCTTTTCTCAGCAAATTTAGAAGTGCATGCAGATGCGCTGCATGTTCCTCTTTGCTTTTAGAGTAAATGAGAATATCATCTATAATGGCAATTATGAATTTATCCAAATATGGCTTACATATTCGGTTCATCATGTCCATAAATGAGGTTGGGACATTGGTTAAACCAAATGGCATGACAGTAAATTCATAATGGCAATACCTTGTTCTGAAAGCGGTTTTAGGAACGTCCTCTTCCTGTACCTTTAATTGAAGATATCTTGAGCGTAAATCGATTTTAGAAAAGAATCGAGCTCCTTGTAACTGATCAAACAAATCATCGATTCTCGATAATGGGTACCGATTTTTAATCGTGACTTTGTTCAATTCACGGTAATCAATGCACATACGCATCGACCCGTCCTTCTTTTTGACGAATAAGATCGGTGCTCCCCAAGGTGACGAACTTGGCTGTATGAATCCTTTCTCCAACAGTTCATCTAACTGTTTCTTTAGCTCTTGCATCTCCGCTGGTGCTAATCGCTAAGGTGCTTTAGCAATTGGTGCTGTTCCGGATAGCAGATGAATCCTGAATTCGACTTCTCAGTCTGGCGGTAGTCCGGGTAGTTCTTCTGGAAATACATCTGAAAATTGGGATGCTACAGGAATATCTTTTAATTATTTTCCTTTAATTTGAATGATTATAGAAATCATATACACTAGTGACCATTTTCTTGCACAACTTGCAGTTTTCATCACAGAGATGAATTTCGTGGGTCTAGTTGGCTTATCTCCTTTAATTGTGATCTTTTCACCTTTTGGTGAATTTACTTGGATTGACTTTTGATCACATAGAATACTGGCTTTATTGGCTACTAACCAATCCATTCCAAATACAATATCAAATCCTCCCAGATTCATTAGGAAAAGGTTTGCAGTAAACTTTTGATTTAAAAATTCTATTCTTGCTTCCTGCAAGATTTCAGTAATCTTAATGGATTCTCCATTTGCTGTTTCTACTAGACATTCTTGTTGGAGCTTAGTTAATGGTTAATTGAGAAGTTTGCAAAATGAAGTATTAATAAAACTTTGGTTCGCACCAGAGTCAAATAATACTTTAGCAAAAACATCATTAACTAAAAACGTACCGGCAAGCACGTCCGGAATCATTTTGGCTTCTTTTGCAGCTAGAACAAATGCTCTAGCATTCTTAGTAGTCTTGTTGTTCGTGGCTGAAGCTAATTTTGGACAATTCGGCTTAATATAGCCTTGTTCTCCACAATTGTAGCATATCTTATTGTTGGGTTTCTTCCTGCAGTCTTCTTCCTTGTGTCCAGATATTTTGCAGAAATTGCAGTATATGGAGCATCTCCCAGAATGCTTTCTCTTGCAATACTTGCAGTAAGGAGTAGAAGTAGAACCAACATTTTTCCCACGGTTAGAATTACCGTAGCGAAATTCTTGTGTAAGCTTTTGAGCTAGGTTCTTCTGCTAGTTTTCTTCTTGGGTACGCACTAATTCGTCAGTCAAGGTATTTGCTAGTTCTACAGCTTCTTCTATGGTTTGTGGTCTAGCTCCCTTGACTACATGTCTAATTTCACTGATTAATCCCCAGATGTAACGGGAGATTAACACTGGTTCTGGTGATGCTAGGGTTGGCACTATTCTAGCATATTCAAAGAATGTAGTAGTGTAACCCTTGATGTCTACTCCAATCATTCTAAGGTTTAAGAATTTATTGGCTATCTGTTCCTTTTCATTGGGAGGACAGAATTTTCTTTCCACCATGCTCTTAAATTCATCCCATTCCATATTATAGACCCTGTCATTTCCCCTAGATTGGAGAATAGTGTTCCACCATTCTAGAGCTGCATTCTTAAATAAATTGGAAGCAAACATGATCTTATCTTCTTCTGCGCACTTACTTAGTTTTAAGACTGCCTCAGTCTCTTCTATCAAGCGTAGAACTGCAATGGCCCCTTCATTGCCAGAGAATTCTATTGGTTTGCAGGACCAGAATTCTTTGTAAGAACAACCATAAGACATGGTTCTTCTTCTTTTTGGAATTGGCAATTGAAGAATGGGTCCATTGTTCACGCTGTGACTAGGTTCAGTATGGGTTCGCTTACTTCCACTATTATTGTTATTATTTCCTGCTTCTTTAACATGTTGGATGATATATGGCATAGCATCTCTAATTCCTTGGGTTACAATGTGTCGAATTTCACTGTTATTTATATGATTATCATTATTCTGATTTTCCTTATTTGTTGCATCGGCCATCTGGATTATAAACATTTACCAAATATTAATATTGCAAAACAATATTAAATGAAAACAATCACACAACAAGCATATTGATCCAAAATCGTCGAACATTGCGACCTTTACTCTATTTTATATATATATGCATCTAGTACAAACCATAACTAAAAATAAAAATACAATACTAGTAGGCATCAGTAGCTATAGGATTATCTATTTTTTATCATAGAAACATATTATATATATATTACTATTACTACTTAATGGGGATTCATCCAATACTGCATGTTACGCTCGTCATATTTACAAACGAGCCTCTCACCAATCTGTCTCATTCTCTCACTTCCTTCTAATATCTCCTCACCAAAGGTTCGAAGTTGTTGCACATTCTCAGTACTCATGGGTGGTGTGGGTGCTGGTATTGGTTTAGGGTATTGAGGCATCGGTTCCTCTCGTGGGTACGGGTTCTCTAGAATCTCCCTGATATATTGGTCATTATCAAAGTATGGGTCTACAGGATCCAAGTTTGGGTAAGGTGCTACTGGGTTTTGCATGGGTTCCTCTATTGGGTAAAGTTGTTGGTAATCCCTATGGTTGTCAAACCATGGGTCATAGTCTGGAGGATGGGGTGCTGGTACCCTAGGAATTTCAGTTGGGTCAAAAGCAGGTGTTGGAATTTGGTCTACTGGGTTTGGCTCAATTTCCATAGGTTGTGTGGGAAATAGTGGTAACGGCTGGGGTGCTATGAGTTGTTCCAAATTCGGGTCTGCAGCTGTAGTAGCTAAGATATGAAAATTTGCTAATCTCCTATTGAGTATATCCTGGGTTTGAACATTCATTTCTCTATTGGCCGCTGCTAAGGCCCGCTGTTGTTGCAATTTTCTCATCCTTTTTCTACGTTCATGTGCTCCTCTGCTGAACCATCCTCTCTTCCTAGGAGGGAATGGCTCCTCAGATTGTGCTTTGAATACGAAAATCCCTTCTTCGGTATCAGCCGAATACCCCGAGGGGGTAGGCTGAGAAGAGGTTCCTTCGTCCCTAGGTGAACTGGACAGTTGACGGTAAGCGTCCGAAGGCCCTTGGTCACTCATACTGTAAACTAACAAATTGTCAAATAACACAAAATAATAATCTACACGTATGCACATAGACTCATTGATTATTTCCTAACAAAATTAACAATTTCAATGTCAGCGGAACACTTCTTTGGCTGAGATTAGAGGCTGTAGCTTTGATACCACCTTCTGTCGCAACCCCCGACCCCTGTCTCGGGAGGCGGGCGGCCGCGGCCTACTCAAAGATTGTGGTATCGGTGTTTATCATTATTTGGCAGCGGAAATTTACATCAGGACCGTAGTTAGGAAATATTTTATCAGAGTAAAACACCACATTTTTATAATAAACATATTGGGATAAACCCAAGTTTTTATTACAAACATATTTATAGGGATAAACCCTATTTTATTGAATAAAACATCTTTCTTTATTTAGGTAACTTTTATAGCCACATTTTCCAAGCCTTCAGTGCTCTCCAGCTGGCTTCTATTCTGGCTTTCACATTTTGTTACCTGAAACGCGTTTTAAAAACATTTGTCAGTGGGAAATACTGGTGAGTGAATCTCAATTTAATCAAGAAGGATTTTATCCTTAAACAGTATTGAGAGCGATTACAATGTTTATATCTACACAATTACTCATTCAGTATTGTCAATCCACGACTGGTGGGTCATATTACCCATTGGCTATCTCGTTGTCCAATGGTAACGTGTTCCACATTTTGTATACGAAACCCCAACATACCGGCAGTAATTGAAGAATTACAAAGACTCAATCACTGCTAATCACATTGTAAATTATTTAAGGTGTTGTAAAATAGTTTGTAAAAAGGTTTACAAAAAGGAGATTACTCGCATTGCTAGTTTAGAATTTTTCCTGTGGTTTCCTGGTTATAATCTAATAAATTAAAAAATGCACACGTGTTAGTATAATAACCCAATATTTACATTAGTTATACCCTCCCCGAGACAGAACTCCAACGATTACGTCAGGCAGAGCCTCGACAGCCGTTACGGAGCGCTAGATCAATCGGGCAGCGTATCTAATACATAACCGGCGGTTAAAATACTTACAAAGAGGCAAAGCTTCGCTACTTTAGTGGGTATAGTGTCTACACTATATAAAATTGAGAGAGAATTCGTGTTTTGAACATTGGAGAATGAAGGCCGATGCTCCAAATTTATAGGAGTTGATTTCGAGTTTGTCGCGCCCTGCGTAAGATGAGGCAAGGGTTTACGCGGTCCGCGAGCTAGGGGATCTAGGGTTTAGCCTTGTCCGGTTAACAACATAGCATCGACAAGTGGTGACACGTGGCGGCTCCGAGTGAGGCCTCGTATCCTGGTTGTTGCGCCCCGCGTAAGCCTTTGATGGCTCTATCGCGGGCCGCCAGGGACCAATAAAAATTGTTTTTATTTGATTTTTATAAAAATAAAGGTATTTAGGGCCATTTTACATATACGGGTTGTATTTTAGGATGTATTGGGGTGTTCTAAATATTTTAAGGGTGTCGGGAATATTTTAGGAGGGTTGTTATATCGCCAATTGATAAGAATTGCAAAGATTAGACAAGTTGTCTTTATTACAAGAAAAATTAAAAGTACGACTTAAAACGTCTAGGACTTGAGTCCTTCGATGACCAAGCCTATCGTGCCAAGGAAGAGCAGGTGATGCAATAAAACAAGCTTGAGGATGCAGTTGAGGTGGTGTGAATAGGTAGAGATCCCCGGTGTTGTTTTGGCGAGAGAGAGTCCGTTTAGTGATGAGGTCCTTCAAAGAAAAACCCGACGGGTCAAATTCAATAGAAACACTATTATCACGCATAAAACGACGAACAAAAATAAGGTTTCTAATGATATGAGGGCTGTAAAGGACGTTGGGTAAGATATAGGTACAGTTAGGTAATGTATGAATGCCCGTACCGGATCCCTGGATTGGTACACAATTGTCATTGCCTACTAAAATTGAACTGCGTACAGTAGATGAATTAGGGAGAATGATTTTACCTTGGATGACGTGTGATCCAGCCCCGGTGTCCATGATATCTTGGTTCCAAGAAGCATTCTGTTGATGAAGCTGTATATGTGAAAAGGCTGCACTTAAGTCAGATGGACTGAGGGCATCATAAGTGAGACCCGATGACTGATAGTGTTGTGGAAACCATGTCAAGTGAGCCTGTGGTTTCCTGAGTAGCAGGCTTCTGTAGTGAAAAAGTAGTACTGGGCCTCCATGTATTCTGCGTCGAGTAAGGATAGGGCGGTGGAGTCCATCAGGTCCAATTTGGGTAAGTTGGTGCAGGAGAATACCCGTTCCTAGAGTAGTAGGACCGGCCACCACGGGATCGAACGCCTCTGTTGTTTCTTCCACGACCCCGGCCCCGATCTCGGTACGAAGACTGACCCGAGTCTTGGGACCGGTCGGTGACGGCTGCAGTGGGTGCTGAATGTCCCGAAGGCTGAGCAGATTGTTGGGCGGGGGCTGTTGTAGTTGGTGCGAGAAGAACAGAAATTGATGACCCCTTCTGAGCGTCAATCCGAATAGCTTCATCCTGTAACAAGCTAATGGCCAGATTCCAGTAAGCATCACGGTTGTTGATGAAGAAGGCCGTGGTACTGTATTCAGCGGGTAACTCATGAACAAATTGGAGAACGAGTCTGGAATCAGAGACTGAATGATCTACGTCAGCAAGTTGATTGGCCAGGCTTTTCAACTGTTTACAATACTCATCCAATGAAGAACACGCTGTAAGGGTTAGGTTGCAGAAACGGGTTTTGAGGGTTGTAGCCCTTGTCTTCTTATTGCTTAAAAATATATTTTTTCTAACTTGACCCATGCATCACAAGCCGTTGAATTAGTCTCCAAGATTCGGTCCACGAGATCATCCGAAACAGTACTATATATCCATTAGAGCACAAGAGCATCCAACTCTTTCCATCGCGAGTAATCGGGATTGGTTTTTTCAGGGGCTGGTGTATCATCAAAATGGTTCGCAACCTTATAGGCTACGACGTAAACATTAAACAGTTTGGTCCAGGATGAATAGGTTACGGCTGTGCCATCTAGGGTTCTGATTTTGGTATGAATATTTGTAACAGAGTAGGCTAGGTGTAGGGAAGTTGGTTGGGTGGTTCAGAAGATGATTCTGTCATCTTAGTCATGGTTGTTTATGGTGGATAGGCTGAGAAGAAAAGAGAACCGAAGAGAGAGATGATGTCGACGGCCGAGCTAGGGTTTGCAGAACCGTAGCTCTGGTACCATAAATGTTTTGTATATTTCTGTGTGTTTTACATTAAAGAATAATGACCTATTATATAGGGTTGATTACATAACAAATATTCCTATAAATATGGAAACTAGATAATTAGGGTGTGCGGGGTGCCGTCGGCAACCCCCTTCGGCAAGCCCACATGCCGTACGACATCTCCACCGCCAACATAAGTTTGCCGACCGGGTGGAGGATTTCGGGGAGAGTATGCCGCATGGGGAAAAGATGAGGAGAGGGAATAAAGGTGGGGCCCACTACTTCTCAACCAATCACATGTTTTGTTTTATTTTGTTTTCTAAATTAGTTTGCATAATCTCATTTTAGGCATGCACCCCTTATGTTTTTGGGCAATAGGCAAGAATAAGAAGGAAATTACATGGCACAACATGATTGGGTGGAGGGAAAGTTTGCCTAATCTCAATGGAAATGCACCCCTTACACCCTTATACACAATATAATATATCTCGTAAGAGTTTCATGGATTGTAATGGAATTGGAATGGGAATTCACGCAGAAATTGAAATTTGATTTGTAATTTAGGTGTGTTTGTTTTGCAAAATGGAATAAAATTTGGATGGAATTAGAATGTAGATTCCATTCCTTATGTTGTTATTCAATTCAAATTCATTTTCTTGTTGAAACCAACAAAATAAGGAGTGAAATAAACATTCCACTTCCCCTCAAGATTCCATTCCATTCTGTGAAACGAACACTACCTTAAATGTTGCTTTATCTATGCTCGTTTTAAAGCTCAACAAAGAAGGCCACAATACTAATTATCAATTTGTCACCGGGCATCATAAGAGAAGCAAAAAAACTACTGTTTTATTAAGAAAAAAAATAAAAACAATACTGCTTATAAAATATGTTTACTAAATTTATACATATTAAAGCAAATGTATTTCTTGCAAAAAGAAAGCATGGACAATTATACTAACCAATGGAGTGGTTTCATGAATCTTTAGCAACTGCTCGAACAATTAGGATTCGATTTAATAGCAAAGGAGACGCCTCGTTAGGATGCGATATTGTATGAAACGGCTTGATATATATATATATATATACACACAGACACACACACACACACACACACACACATATATATATATATATGAATAAAATATGATAATGATGCTGAGATTATGTTAAATTACTAGTTTGAATGTGGTTTTAAGCACATTTGCGTGGTGAATATGAAATGTATATAGCGTCATTTCTATAGCCTATTATGATGTCACGAATGTATGAGGTTAAGTCGAAAGTTCATATGATAAACTGTTGACTTCTGAAAGTCAAATGCGCATAAGAAGCATGGTTGGACTTGTTGTCACAATTGTAAGATTATAGAAAGTTATATGGTACGTGTTATATCAATGTGTGTTATAGGTGATGTAACACCCTGAAAACGGGTTTGGTAATTAAACCCCGTTAATACAAAAGAGCGGGTAAAATACCGTTAGCGGTAAAGATTAACCCGGAAATTTATTAGGATTTAAATAAATAAGCCTAATAATTAATAAAAAGGAGAATAAATGCTTTGAGAAAACAAAGTTATAAAAGGCCCGAATTAACGAGACTTAAAACATAACAGGTTATAACTTCCCGAACCCGTTAAGGTAACTAGGAATAATTAACCTACTTGGTAGCATGAGATCAAATGACTAATGGTGAGTTATAGCTTCAATTGGTCAAGATAAAACATGAGGGACTAATATTGCCAAGTGGGAAACTTGGTTTATTAAAACAAAAAAAAATGAAACACAACACACACTTGGTGTGTGTGTGTGCGTGAAATCGTCCAGGAAAAGGAGCAAGAGCTCCAAACCCTAGCTCATCCAAATTCATCAAATTGGAGGGCCAAATGACGCTTAAATTCACAACCGAACGTGGATTAATGATCACCCGAACAAGAGGATCATAAGGTATGTAAAATCTTGGTGTTTGGTGAAGTTGTAAGAATTTGATAATCATCCTAATCGTGAATTAGGCATGGATTAGAGAAGCTATGGCTAGATTGGTGATGTATACTTGCTTAGGAACAAAACCCTAAGTGAAAATCATACATAACATGCTATGAATTGAAGGATTTGATGAATTAACACACTTAGATAAGTGGGTTTTAATGTTATGATGAAATTGATGATATAACTATGCTTAGAATCAACATGCATGATAAAAAATAGAAGGTGTTCGATTAAACCATGAATTTGGGTACAAGATCATACTTCTCACGAAATGGGTTTTGTATGATATAAGAGAATTGATGTTAAGATCGTGATATAGATGCTTGAAATCATGTTACCTAGTAGTTAGTGTGTAAAATTTGATTTCGTTAAGAGTTCGGATGAAATTCCTAAGCGAAATTCAGTAAACCAAATGTGCATTGAATAAGTTGATAAGTCGATTGACCTTAAAAAGTCAAACCGACTAAGTACATGATCAAATGATAAATTCGACATAAGGAGCGTAGGATGGAATAGTCGTAAATGATTATGACTAACCTAACCATCTTACAATTTCAATGATAGTTTGACGCTAGGCAAGCTAGGTGAAAGTTTGGGGAAGGAAGCGGGTCAAACAAATCAAGAATGAAGGAAAAGCATAATTTGGATGCAATGTAAGTATAGCTTACACTAGTCATATATTTTGGAATATTCTTTGTCGTATTGATTACGAATAAGACAAATACCTAATTGAGATATGGTGTTCCGGCGTGTAGTCGTACGGAACAAGATAATCAAATATGATAAGAAACCATAGTGATGGCTAAAAATGAGTTAAATCAGTAATTCGATCATATTATGACGAATGAAATATGTACTTTTAAGGGTTACCATATAAGGTAAATCATAATAACCAATAAGGGTAAAATTGTAATTTGGTCACTCGTTGACAATAATTGTTGGTTTTGAAAGATACTTTATTTCGAAAGCCTTGATAGGCCAAAAAGCGTTAAGAAGTGATTTATAATTAAAATGATCGCACGATGTAAACTGGAGCGAGTCATGTAGGCGAGATGGCAATAAGCTTCATCTCGCCAATATAATCGGTCAATTAAAACAAACGGGTAAAAAGGGTGAAAATATAACCCTTTGACAATATCGACTAATGGTTTGTCGAGTTGTATGATTTCAGGAATAAATATCAAATGGATACTTACATCGCTATTACTTAGCGGTTACTAAGGCAATGTATCGAAACGAGTCAATATATATATATTGATCCGAGCCAGGTAAGTATAATATAGATTAACTACTCAATAGGAACTAGAGGCTCCTTGATAGTTAAATGTAGTCATATAGACATTTGGTTACTTTAATAAGCAAACCAAATGATTCATATGATGATCATTGTGTTTTGAAAACATAATGACTTTTTGAATCAAATGCATAGTTTAAAACAGGGCTTTTGGGTCGAAAATGCTTTTAAAAGTCCTTTATATTAATGAAAGGACTAAATGGACCAAAATGCCCTTGTAAGCTAAATCGAGCGAACGACCCATAAAGGTTGTTCGGAAAAGAGTAGTATGCATAATTAAACACTTAGAATGAGTATACAAAAGCGAAAGATGTGAATCCTTAGTCATTTGACTCTATAATAGTCTTTGCCGTAAAATAATGATTCGAGGGGTAAAACTCGGAGTTTAGGAATTTCCACACTTAATACAACACAAATATAGTTGTGAAGAAAGATTATTTGATAAGAAATGTTGTAGTGTAATGCTTGATGTGAGTGAAAGAGATTCATGCTTAAAATAGGCTTAATTACCCTTAACGGGTCAAAATAAGCATATGAGCGAAAACAGGTTAAGAATGCGTAAGAAACACGTGATTCGAACCTAATATGTTAGTCAATATTGAAATGATGAATCTCATGAGTTTATAGATCAAATAAACATGTTTGTTTGATAAAAACACGAACGGGTCAAAATTTGGTTAAAAGGGTAATAAGTCGAAGACTTAAAAGTCTGAAATTTTATTAATCCGGATGTTGTATTTTAACTCCATAAGATGGAGAATTAAATTACGGACGCGTAGGAAAAAGAATCGGGTAAAACGGATTAAAAACGAGAGAGTTATGCTCGTTTCCGTGAAATCGGGTTATTCTGGGAATATGCAACAACCAGCTACAACAATCTGATGAAATCAGGTCGTGGCCTCGCGCGACGGGGAAGGCCCCAGGCCATGGCGCGACGTGACGGGGTGCAGTTTTGCGAAAATCGTTTATTTTAACCGTTGATGTATTGCGAACCCGTTTAAATACGTTCTAAGTTACGTATGACTAATCCAACTCATGTTTTATGAGTTTCAGGTAAAATTCTAGCACCGGAGGACGATCAAGCACAATGAAGAACCGAACACGATCAAGAAATAAGCTTCCGCACGACATTTCGTTGTTACTTATATATGACGAACTTAATTACATTATGTTCTAAACTTTTAAATTGTAAAAGGTTTTAAAAAGTCGTATTTCCGATGTATATGTAATCTTAATTACATGATTGTTTTCGTAAAATATACGTTAAACTTTGATTTATAAGAACGGGTGTTACAGGTGACGAATTGATGAATTGTATGAGTTGAAGAGATATGATTGTGGGAATATGCCTTATGTTTGTTAGAATTGAGGAAGGTCAAATGTGGAATATGAATTTGATATGATCATTAATATATACAATCATGTATACTAAGAAGAATGTGAATGCAATGACATGAAATTATAGGGATCATGTCAAGATGGATGGAAGCATGGAAGGCTAAATGGTCAAAAGGAAGCAAGGAAACGGATACGAATACAAACATTTAAGGTAAGTGATTTCTGGAATCACTTCTTCTTTAACAAATAAAGTTTGGTGTGTTGAATATGGGGAACCATGTAAGAAGATTTTGGGTAAGAGTAAGTACCAAAGTAAGAAGTGTTATGGTAAGTCGAAGATAGTTGTTTATGTCACAACTACGCAGTAGAAATGAACGGGTCAAAATGTAGAAAGAAGTATGGCGTGATGTAGTAGTTGGTTTGATCACGAGATTAAGATTTGGAAGAATATGGAGCTTATTTATGATTAAATTAAAGTACATGGAAGTTCGATTTGTACAAGGTTAAAATTCTTTGTTGATGCTTGCCGTAGCATACGGCTGGCATACCGACAGGGTGAAATAAATGTATGGGTTGTGACAACTCGTCTGGGTTATGCCTGATAACCTAGATGACCATTAAACTCGTCTGGGTTATGCCTGATAACCTAGATGACCAGGTAACTCGTCTGGGTTATGCCTGAACCTAGATGACCATGTAACTAGTCTGGGTTATGCCTGATAACCTAGATGACCAGGTAACTTTTCTAGGTTATACCTTAGAGATTAATTGATAAGGAATTGATGTTGAACCAGATATAGAAGTTACAAGGGATTTGACATTTATACCCATTAGAAAGTATGATTGAAGGAATGTTAAAAAAAGGATTATCATTACACAAATTCGTTAAAGAGTGTTTATGAGGTGTGATGAGCATGTACGAAAGTATGTGTGGGATCGAATTAAGTCTAGAGGTATGTATAAGTATGGGTATGGATTTACCTACATGTTAGTAATGGAATCCATAGGTAAGCACGATTAGAAATAAGTATGTATGTAGGTTGATACGTATGAGACTTATTTATATGGATGTTGTGACCAGGATGTGTTAGTATAATCATGTGGGACTGTAAGTGGTATGTAAGAGCTTGTATGGATGTATGTATGTATGTAGGTATATATGTGTGTATAAATATACGTATGAATGTACGTATGCAGGAAGTAGGATTTATTGTTTATGAAAGAATTTGACTTGTATATATGTATACATGGCTTCAATACATTTGAGTATTCATGTTACTAATCGTGTACCTTGAGAATGAAATGAAAATACAGGTATACTATTGTGTCCTTATGAAGATTTGATGATTGGATGCAAGATTGTACTCGGAAAGATAAACATAAAAGAATAGCATGAATAGACGAATGCGGAATGGTCATTTAATTGCCTATGTCTAGATTAAGAATGATGTTAAAAAATATTAATGACGCACATGTATGTGGTGATTGCAAGTTGCATGGAATTAACATCATTGTGGAGACTAAGAGGTTGAAGATCGAGTCGAAGAGCAAGGATTGTACGGGAAGAGCGGTCTCATAGCTTGTATTTATGGTATCACAATTAACGCGTTAATCAAGAATGAATGTTGTAAATCCTTTCAAGAAGTGTCTGACAGGTTATAAATGAACCTTCAAGTATGTCATATAGACAATATAAGAAAGAATTTTTGATTCGGTATTTCCGCTGCGTCTCTTATGGCCAAAACGTTTTAGGGTGTTACAAGTTGGTATCAGTGCCCTGGTTTGAGAGAAATCAAGTATGAGGAGGTAAATACTTGAACTCAAACCCGTGTGCTCTTGTGACAAGGAACCCGTACAATCCAAGACTCGATCAAGATCCAAAGGTAGAAGGAAATGTAAGTATGTACTTATGTATGCATATAAAGAAACTAATAGTATGTTATGTGTAAGGTAAGCATAATTGTTTGAAGAGGATGATCCACGAATGCGGTCTAGGACTGGCACTAAAGCATGTAATAAGACAAATTGACCCCAGGTACGTAAATTCAATATGTAGGTACCGGTGATGGTAAAACCTCCCGAGGGAAGGAAAATTTTAAATAAAAGACAATGATGATATAGTGATAAAGTTTTGAAAATATTACACGTGCCGAGACCTAATTCTTCGGACATAAGGTGATGATTACATGAAGACACGAAACTAATATGTGGATTGCGCACCTGGCCAGTACGCAAGAAGCATATAACGTTTGTGAGACCGTGATAATTGTTGCAGGTGTGTCCGATAGAATTGGGTAGTAGGTGGACATGTGGGTGAAAGGAGTATTAAGACTCTCAAGAAATTGAGAGTACTAAATATGAAAGAAAAGTATGAATGATATGTTTGAATCCGCGAGATGGATTCAAAACATAGAAGGATTGACGTATCAAGTGCTTGAACTCAAACCGAAAGGTCGTGCGAAGTGTGTTCGTTCCGAAGCGCTATGCAAGTAAGTAAATTGTAAATTTTTTTATTATACTTATAGTTAGAGATGAAAAAGGAAATTTTAGGCAATTTTCCTATAAACCGAGTTTTAAGGCATTTGACGGTGTTAAACAGGTCCGTATTTAAATTACCGACACGTAGGAAAAAGAATTACGTAAAACGGACCTGTAGATTGAGAGTTATGGCAGTTTAAAGTCAGATTTTAATCAAAAATTGGAGTTGGGTGATTGCAGCTCAAAAATGCTAGAAACCTTCTGTGAAAAAGGGGCTCTCGCGCCCCGCGTCGAAGTTTTTAAAATGTTTTTATTTGATTTTTATAAAAATAAAGGTATTTAGGGCCATTTTACATATACGGGTTGTATTTTAGGATGTATTGGGGTGTTCTAAATATTTTAAGGGTGTCGGGAATATTTTAGGAGGGTTGTTATATCGCCAATTGATAAGAATTACAAAGATTAGACATGTTGTCTTTATTACAAGAAAAATTAAAAGTACGACTTAAAACGTCTAGGACTTGAGTCCTTCGATGACCAAGCCTATCGTACCAAGGAAGAGCAGGTGATGCAATAAAACAAGCTTGAGGATGCAGTTGAGGTGGTGTGAATGGGTAGAGATCCCCGGTGCTGTTTTGGCGAGAGAGAGTCCGTTTAGTGATGAGGTCCTTCAAAGAAAAACCCGACGGGTCAAATTCAATAGAAACACTATTATCACGCATAAAACGACGAACAAAAATAAGGTTTCTAATGATATGAGGGCTGTAAAGGACGTTGGGTAAGATATAGGTACAGTTAGGTAATGTATGAATGCCCGTACCGGATCCCTGGATTGGTACACAATTGCCATTGCCTACTAAAATTGAACTGCGTACAGTAGATGAATTAGGGAGAATGATTTTACCTTGGATGACGTGTGATCCAGCCCCGGTGTCCATGATATCTTGGTTCCAAGAAGCATTCTGTTGATGAAGCTGTATATGAGAAAAGGCTGCACTTAAGTCAGATGGACTGAGGGCATCATAAGTGAGACCCGATGACTGATAGTGTTGTGGAAACCATGTCAAGTGAGCCTGTGGTTTCCTGAGTAGCAGGCTTCTGTGGTGAAAAAGTAGTACTGGGCCTCCATGTATTCTGGGTCGAGTAAGGATAGGGCGGTGGAGTCCATCAGGTCCAATTTGGGTAAGTTGGTGCAGGAGAATACCCGTTCCTAGAGTAGTAGGACCGGCCACCATGGGATCGAACGCCTCTGTTGTTTCTTCCACGACCCCGGCCCCGATCTCGGTACGAAGACTGACCCGAGTCTTGGGACCGGTCGGTGACGGCTGCAGTGGGTGCTGAATGTCCCGAAGGCTGAGCAGATTGTTGGGCGGGGGCTGTTGTAGTTGGTGCGAGAAGAACAGAAATTGATGACCCCTTCTGAGCGTCAATCCGAATAGCTTCATCCTGTAACAAGCTAATGGCCAGATTCCAGTAAGCATCACGGTTGTTGATGAAGAAGGCCGTGGTACTGTATTCAGCGGGTAACTCATGAACAAATTGGAGAATGAGTCTGGAATCAGAGACTGAATGATCTACGTCAGCAAGTTGATTGGCCAGGCTTTTCAACTGTTTACAATACTCATCCAATGAAGAACACGTTGTAAGGGTTAGGTTGCAGAAACGGGTTTTGAGGGTTGTAGCCCTTGCCTTCTTATTGCTTAAAAATATTTTTTTTCTAACTTGACCCATGCATCACAAGCCGTTGAATTAGTCTCCAAGATTCGGTCCACGAGATCATCCGAAACAGTACTATATATCCATTAGAGCACAAGAGCATCCAACTCTTTCCATCGCGAGTAATCAGGATTGGTTTTTTCAGGGGCTGGTGTATCATCAAAATGGTTCGCAACCTTATAGGCTACGACGTAAACATTAAACAGTTTGGTCCAGGATGAATAGGTTACGGCTGTGCCATCTAGGGTTCTGATTTTGGTATGAATATTTGTAACAGAGTAGGCTAGGTGTAGGGAAGTTGGTTGGGTGGTTCAGAAGATGATTCTGTCATCTTAGTCATGGTTATTTATGGTGGATAGGCTGAGAAGAAAAGAGAACCGAAGAGAGAGATGATGTCGACGGCCGAGCTAGGGTTTGCAGAACCGTAGCTCTGGTACCATAAATGTTTTGTATATTTCTGTGTGTTTTACATTAAAGAATAATGACCTATTATATAGGGTTGATTACATAACAAATATTCCTATAAATATGGAAACTAGATAATTAGGGTGTGCGGGGTGCCGTCGGCAACCCCCTTCGGCAAGCCCACATGTCGTACGACATCTCCACCGCCAACATAAGTTTGCCGACCGGGTGGAGGATTTCGGGGAGAGTATGCCGCATGGGGAAAAGATGAGGAGAGGGAATAAAGGTGGGGCCCACTACTTCTCAACCAATCACATGTTTTGTTTTATTTTGTTTTCTAAATTAGTTTGCATAATCTCATTTTAGGCATGCACCCCTTATGTTTTTTGGGCAATAGGCAAGAATAAGAGGGAAATTACATGGCACAACATGATTGGGTGGAGGGAAAGTTTGCCTAATCTCAATGGAAATGCACCCCTTACACCCTTATACACAATATAATATATCTCGTAAGAGTTTCATGGATTGTAATGGAATTGGAATGGGAATTCACGCAGAAATTGAAATTTGATTTGTAATTTAGGTGTGTTTGTTTTGCAAAATGGAATAAAATTTGGATGGAATTAGAATGTAGATTCCATTCCTTATGCTGTTATTCAATTCAAATTCATTTTCTTGTTGAAACCAACAAAATAAGGAGTGAAATAAACATTCCACTTCCCCTCAAGATTCCATTCCATTCTGTGAAACAAACACTACCTTAAATGTTGCTTTATCTATGCTCGTTTTAAAGCTCAACAAAGAAGGCCACAATACTAATTATCAATTTGTCACCGGGCATCATAAGAGAAGCAAAAAAACTACTGTTTTATTAAGAAAAAAAATAAAAACAATACTGCTTATAAAATATGTTTACTAAATTTATACATATTAAAGCAAATGTATTTCTTGCAAAAAGAAAGCATGGACAATTATACTAACCAATGGAGTGGTTTCATGAATCTTTAGCAACTGCTCGAACAATTAGGATTCGATTTAATAGCAAAGGAGACGCCTCGTTAGGATGCGATATTGTATGAAACGGCTTGATATATATATATATACACACACACACACACACACATATATATATATATATATATGAATAAAATATGATAATGATGCTGAGATTATGTTAAATTACTAGTTTGAATGTGGTTTTAAGCACATTTGCGTGGTGAATATGAAATGTATATAGCGTCATTTCTATAGCCTATTATGATGCCACGGATGTATGAGGTTAAGTCGAAAGTTCATATGATAAACTGTTGACTTCTGAAAGTCAAATGCGCATAAGAAGCATGGTTGGACATGTTGTCACAATTGTAAAATTATAGAAAGTTATATGGTACGTGTTATATCAATGTGTGTTATAGGTGATGTAACACCCTGAAAACGGGTTTGGTAATTAAACCCCGTTAATACAAAAGAGCGGGTAAAATACCGTTAGCGGTAAAGATTAACCCGGAAATTTATTAGGATTTAAATAAATAAGCCTAATAATTAATAAAAAGGAGAATAAATGCTTTGAGAAAACAAAGTTATAAAAGGCCCGAATTAACGAGACTTAAAACATAACAGGTTATAACTTCCCGAACCCGTTAAGGTAACTAGGAATAATTAACCTACTTGGTAGCATGAGATCAAATGACTAATGGTGAGTTATAGCTTCAATTGGTCAAGATAAAACATGAGGGACTAATATTGCCAAGTGGGAAACTTGGTTTATTAAAACAAAAAAAAATGAAACACAACACACACTTGGTGTGTGTGTGTGCGTGAAATCGTCCAGGAGAAGGAGCAAGAGCTCCAAACCCTAGCTCATCCAAATTCATCAAATTGGAGGGCCAAATGACGCTTAAATTCACAACCGAACGTGGATTAATGATCACCCGAACAAGAGGATCATAAGGTATGTAAAATCTTGGTGTTTGGTGAAGTTGTAAGAATTTGATAATCATCCTAATCGTGAATTAGGCATGGATTAGAGAAGCTATGGCTAGATTGGTGATGTATATTTGCTTAGGAACAAAACCCTAAGTGAAAATCACACATAACATGCTATGAATTGAAGGATTTGATGAATTAACACACTTAGATAAGTGGGTTTTAATGTTATGATGAAATTGATGATATAACTATGCTTAGAATCAACATGCATGATAAAAAATATAAGGTGTTCGATTAAACCATGAATTTGGGTACAAGATCATACTTCTCACGAAATGGGTTTTGTATGATATAAGAGAATTGATGTTAAGATCGTGATATAGATGCTTGAAATCATGTTACCTAGTAGTTAGTGTGTAAAATTTGATTTCGTTAAGAGTTCGGATGAAATGCCTAAGCGAAATTCAGTAAACCAAATGTGCATTGAATAAGTTGATAAGTCGATTGACCTTAAAAAGTCAAACCGACTAAGTACATGATCGAATGATAAATTCGACATAAGGAGCGTAGGATGGAATAGTCGTAAATGATTATGACTAACCTAACCATCTTACAATTTCAATGATAGTTTGACGCTTGGCAAGCTAGGTGAAAGTTTGGGGAAGGAAGCGGGTCAAACAAATCAAGAATGAAGGAAAAGCATAATTCGGATGCAATGTAAGTATAGCTTACACTAGTCATATATTTTGGAATATTCTTTGTCGTATTGATTACGAATAAGACAAATACCTAATTGAGATATGGTGTTCCGGCGTGTAGTCGTACGGAACAAGATAATCAAATATGATAAGAAACCATAGTGATGGCTAAAAATGAGTTAAATCGGTAATTCGATCATATTATGACGAATGAAATATGTACTTTTAAGGGTTACCATATAAGGTAAATCATAATAACCAATAAGGGTAAAATTGTAATTTGGTCACTCGTTGACAATAATTGTTGGTTTTGAAAGATACTTTATTTCGAAAGCCTTGATAGGCCAAAAAGCGTTAAGAAGTGATTTATAATTAAAATGACCGCACGATGTAAACCGGAGCGAGTCGTGTAGGCGAGATGGCAATAAGCTTCATCTCGCCAATATAATCGGTCAATTAAAACAAACGGGTAAAAAGGGTGAAAATATCACCCTTTGACAATATCGACTAATGGTTTGTCGAGTTGTATGATTTCAGGAATAAATATCAAATGGATACTAACATCGCTATTACTTAGCGGTTACTAAGGCAAGGTATCGAAACGAGTCAATATATATATATTGATCCGAGCCAGGTATGTATAATATAGATTAACTACTCAATAGGAACTAGAGGCTCCTTGATAGTTAAATGTAGTCATATAGACATTTGGTTACTTTAATAAGCAAACCAAATGATTCATATGATGATCATTGTGTTTTGAAAACATAATGACTTTTTTAATCAAATGCATAGTTTAAAACAGGGCTTTTGGGTCGAAAATGCTTTTAAAAGTCCTTTATATTAATGAAAGGACTAAATGGACCAAAATGCCCTTGTAAGCTAAATCGAGCGAACGACCCATAAAGGTTGTTCGGAAAAGAGTAGTATGCATAATTAAACACTTAGAATGAGTATACAAAAGCGAAAGATGTGAATCCTTAGTCATTTGACTCTATAATAGTCTTTGCCGTAAAATAATGATTCGAGGGGTAAAACTCGGAGTTTAGGAATTTCCACACTTAATACAACACAAATATAGTTGTGAAGAAAGATTATTTGATAAGAAATGTTGTAGTGTAATGCTTGATGTGAGTGAAAGAGATTCATGCTTAAAATAGGCTTAATTACCCTTAACGGGTCAAAATAAGCATATGAGCGAAAACAGGTTAAGAATGCGTAAGAAACACGTGATTCGAACCTAATATGTTAGTCAATATTGAAATGATGAATCTCATGAGTTTATAGATCAAATAAACATGTTTGTTTGATAAAAACACGAACGGGTCAAAATTTGGTTAAAAGGGTAATAAGTCGAAGACTTAAAAGTCTGAAATTTTATTAATCCGGATGTTGGATTTTAACTCCATAAGATGGAGAATTAAATTACGGACGCGTAGGAAAAAGAATCGGGTAAAACGGATTAAAAACGAGAGAGTTATGCTCGTTTCCGTGAAATCGGGTTATTCTGGGAATATGCAGCAACCAGCTACAACAATCTGATGAAATCAGGTCGTGGCCTCGCGCGACGGGGAAGGCCCCAGGCCATGGCGCGACGTGACGGGGTGTAGTTTCGCGACAATCGTTTATTTTAACCGTTGATGTATTGCGAACCCGTTTAAATACGTTCTAAGTTACGTATGACTAATCCAACTCATGTTTTATGAGTTTCAGGTAAAATTCTAGCACCGGAGGACGATCAAGCACAATGAAGAACCGAACACGAACACGATCAAGAAATAAGCTTTCGCACGACATTTCGTTGTTACTTATAAATGACGAACTTAATTACATTATGTTCTAAACTTTTAAATTGTAAAAGGTTTTAATAAGCCGTATTTTCGATGTATAAGTAATCTTAATTACATGATTGTTTTCGTAAAATATACGTTAAACTTTGATTTATAAGAACGGGTGTTACAAGTTGGTATCAGAGCTAAAGGTTAAAAGAATAAAGTGTTCGGTTCGAGGCTTGATAGCAAATCCGGTAAGTACATGTATGTTAATAGTTTAGCTTGCTAAAGTGTTGTAAACAACACATAGGGCTATCGTGTGATACACGTTACCCCAATTAAAATGATTGATACAGTTGACGAAAATACGCGCGTTGACGCGTATAGTAGAAAAAAGCCTTGTATTATAATACGGGCGATTATTGAAGTTGACATTACTAACTTTTGTGAATGTTTTAATTGAAGGACACTCGCGTCTGAAGATGACGAGAGTTGAACGAATTGTGGATATGATGATGGAACGGTCCGAGGTATGACAAGAAGAGCATACTCATCAAGGACCTAAATCGCGTAACGATCGCAAATAAGTAATGGAAAGGAAAGCCCGTTAGGGCAAGCATTTACCAGGTGCACGTTTAAATTATTGCATGAATAGAAATATGCAACAAATACGTAGAAACCGATAGTTGCATATGTAGATTGAAAACTTGGAAAAACCTGAATAGGATACCTATCCAGGATATTGTTTCCAAGAGAAACAAATAGAGGCATTACTTACATGGGGTGTAATGTGAAAATTATAAAAAGGTCATGTATACCAGGTATTGATCACTTACTCTGGCCAAGTAAGTGGTGAGCACGTGGCACCATGAACTTTTTATGATGGACATACTTACATCCGATGTAGTAAGGACGGGGTAAATGGGACAAATTAAAAAGTACCCAAATGAATCAAACGAGCAAAATATTTGATAATAATGTAAATGCACAGCCGAGTGACGGAAGCGTATAACATTAGGATAATGAGCCCGAGTGAAGGGACAAAGATTAATGTAAAATGATTAAGATATGCATGGGAGGGAGTGTACTTGCACTCGAACCCGGAGAATCCAAACATGTAAAACGATTAAGGTACGCACTGGGAGGGGGGGTACTTACACTCAAACCCGGAGAATGCAAACATGTAAAACGATTAAGGTACGCACTGGGAGGGGTGTACTTACACTCGAACCCTGAGAATGCAAACATGTAAAACGATTAAGGTACGCACGGGGAGGGGGTGTACTTACACTCGAACCCGGAGAATGCAAACATGTAAAACGATTAAGGTACGCACTGGGAGGGGGTGTACTTACACTCGAACCCGGAGAATGCAAACATGTAAAATGATTTGGATATGCATTGGGAGGGAGTGTATTTACACTCGAACCCGGAAAATGCAAATGTGCCTCTTAACGGGCCGTTTTTGTAAAACGTCAAACTTGAGGACAAAGTCGGAATATAAAAATGAAGCGAGGTCTTAATGCATACCGGGAGGGTTGCAATAATAACGACTACGGTAAAACACCCGGTTGATGGGTAGGAATTTAAACACATGTGAAAATCAAGAGACGTGAATGCGGGTTGAAAAAATCAAAAGACTTGGATTACGAGTTATGACTATAAAATCTCGTAAATAGAAATTTTGAATAAATTATGTTCAACTATTTTAAAAGTTGAACGGGTTGAATATAATATCATGCCGGACGGCATGAGTAAACGCAAGCGGGATAATGGTAGCGTTAAAAGCAAAAGAATAATGAGCCCGGTAATGGGACATAATCAAATACGAATGTATGTAAACTGGATAATGGTGAGCATAAGATAAACCGACGCATAAATGACGTGAGAAGTCATAAAGTCGGAAAATTTGTCCGAAAGGAAACGAATGTAGCGTTAGACTACGGTCAAGGTGAAAGAAAATACCAAGGCGAAAAATAAATGATTCTTCAAACAAAAACAGGGTGCCTTGACACTAAACATGTATTTTAAGAACGACACGAGTAAAGAATGAACTACGGGGTCAACCTAACCTTTAGGGTTATAAACAATGGAAAGGTCTACGAGACTAAAACGACCCACGAGTCATGACTAGAAAGAAATAGATTATAAGGACCTCGCCTTAAAGAGGTGAAGGTCTAATAAAATAGCCTATAGGCTAAGTGATAAAACCTATGGGTTAACTAGGCAAGGCGAAGGAATAAATTGAGAATCCCCGCATAAAACTAAGACTGTAAAAGAATAAATTATGGACTGTCAATATCCTGGTATGGATAATTGACAAAAGTTAAAGAGAAGATCCTAAAACTAAAACTTCGGTTTTAGTAAGAAAGAACGTTTTAACAAATATGAATATTATGAGACGAATTCGGAAAATCATTAATATCAAAGAATTTAGATCTTAACACCGATGGGTGCAAGGCAATGCATTCGAAAGAAAGATTTTCGATAAGAAAAGACGACATAAACTTAAACATGACGTGAAGTGATCACGGTCACAAAGGTGATACAGAATATAACCACGTTATAACATGAGTTGCAAGATATGAAATCATAAACACGCAAAAGGCCAATGACGGCAATATAGTAAACCCGGGTGATGGGGTATAAGGTAACCGGTGACTAACAAGTCTAACCGCCAAATTAAATAATCAATAAAGATAATGGATACAAGCTGAAAGTAACGGTCCTCGAGGTCTTACAAATGAAAGACGCACGCATAAATATAAAAGTGAAAACTTTTGACCAAAAGGAACGGGTGCCTTGAAAACGAAACTAGGTTCGTTTGATTAAACCAATGAACTACGTAAATAAGGTTTCGGGGACGAAACCTCTTTAAGGGGGGTAGACTTGTAACACCCCGAAAACGGGTTTGGTAATTAAACCCCGTTAATACAAAAGAGCGGGTAAAATACCGTTAGCGGTAAAGATTAACCCGGAAATTTATTAGGATTTAAATAAATAAGCCTAATAATTAATAAAAAGGAGAATAAATGCTTTGAGAAAACAAAGTAATAAAAGGCCCGAATTAACGAGACTTAAAACATAACAGGTTATAACTTCCTGAACCCGTTAAGCTAACTAGGAATAATTAATCTAGTTGGTAGCATGAGATCAAATGACTAATGGTGAGTTATAGCTTCAATTGGTCAAGATAAAACATGAGGGACTAATATTGCCGAGTGGGAAACTTGGTTTATTAAAACAAAAAAAAATAAAACACAACACAACACACACACTTGGTGTATGTGTGTGTGTGTGCGTGAAATCATCCATGAGAAGGAGCAAGAGCTCCAAACCCTAGCCCATCCAAATTCATCAAATTGGAGGGCCAAATGACGCTTAAATTCACAACCGAATGTAGATTAATGATCACCCGAACAAGAGGATCATAAGGTATGTAAAATCTTGGTGTTTGGTGAAGTTGTAAGAATTTGATAATCATCCTAATCGCGAATTAGGCATGGATTAGAGAAGCTATGACTAGATTGGTGATGTATACTTGCTTAGGAACAAAACCCTAAGTGAAAATCATACATAACATGCTATGAATTGAAGGATTTGATGAATTAACACACTTAGATAAGTGGGTTTTAATGTTATGATGAAATTGATGATATAACTATGCTTAGAATCAACATGCATGATAACAAATAGAAGGTGTTCGATTAAACCATGAATTTGGGTACAAGATCATACTTCTCACGAAATGGGTTTTGTATGATATAAGAGAATTGATGTTAAGATCGTGATATAGATGCTTGAAATCATGTTACCTAGTAGTTAGTGTGTAAAATTTGATTTCGTTAAGAGTTCGGATGAAATGCCTAAGCGAAATTCAGTAAACCAAATGTGCATTGAATAAGTTGATAAGTCGATTGACCTTAAAAAGTCAAACCGACTAAGTACATGATCGAATGATAAATTCGACATAAGGAGCGTAGGATGGAATAGTCGTAAATGATTATGACTAACCTAACCATCTTACAATTTCAATGATAGTTTGACGCTTGGCAAGCTAGGTGAAAGTTTGGGGAAGGAAGCGGGTCAAACAAATCAAGAATGAAGGAAAAGCATAATTCGGATGCAATGTAAGTATAGCTTACACTAGTCATATATTTTGGAATATTCTTTGTCGTATTGATTACGAATAAGACAAATACCTAATTGAGATATGGTGTTCCGGCGTGTAGTCGTACGGAACAAGATAATCAAATATGATAAGAAACCATAGTGATGGCTAAAAATGAGTTAAATCGGTAATTCGATCATATTATGACGAATGAAATATGTACTTTTAAGGGTTACCATATAAGGTAAATCATAATAACCAATAAGGGTAAAATTGTAATTTGGTCACTCGTTGACAATAATTGTTGGTTTTGAAAGATACTTTATTTCGAAAGCCTTGATAGGCCAAAAAGCGTTAAGAAGTGATTTATAATTAAAATGACCGCACGATGTAAACCGGAGCGAGTCGTGTAGGCGAGATGGCAATAAGCTTCATCTCGCCAATATAATCGGTCAATTAAAACAAACGGGTAAAAAGGGTGAAAATATCACCCTTTGACAATATCGACTAATGGTTTTTCGAGTTGTATGATTTTAGGAATAAATATCAAATGGATACTTACATCGCTATTACTTAGCGGTTACTAAGGCAAGGTATCGAAACGAGTAAATATATATATATATATATTGATCCGAGCCAGGTATGTATAATATAGATTAACTACTCAATAGGAACTAGAGGCTCCTTGATAGTTAAATGTAGTCATATAGACATTTGGTTACTTTAATAAGTAAACCGAATGATTCATATGATGATCGTTGTGTTTTGAAAACATAATGACTTTTTGAATCAAATGCATAGTTTAAAACAGGGCTTTTGGGTCGAAAATGCTTTTAAAAGTCCTTTATATTAATGAAAGGACTAAATGGACCAAAATGCCCTTGTAAGCTAAATCGAGCGAACGACCCATAAAGGTTGTTCGGAAAAGAGTAGTATGCATAATTAAACACTTAGAATGAGTATACAAAAGCGAAAGATGTGAATCCTTAGTCATTTGACTCTATAATAGTCTTTGCCGTAAAATAATGATTCGAGGGGTAAAACTCGGAGTTTAGGAATTTCCACACTTAATACAACACAAATATAGTTGTGAAGAAAGATTATTTGATAAGAAATGTGGTAATGTAATGCTTGATGTGAGTGAAAGAGATTCATGCTTAAAATAGGCTTAATTACCCTTAACGGGTCAAAATAAGCATATGAGCGAAAACAGGTTAAGAATGCGTAAGAAACACGTGATTCGAACCTAATATGTTAGTCAATATTGAAATGATGAATCTCATGAGTTTATAGATCAAATAAACATGTTTGTTTGATAAAAACACGAACGGGTCAAAATTTGGTAAAAAGGGTAATAAGTCGAAGACTTAAAAGTCTGATATTTTATTAATCCGGATGTTGGATTTTAACTCCATAAGATGGAGAATTAAATGACGGACGCGTAGGAAAAAGAATCGGGTAAAACGGATTAAAAACGAGAGAGTTATGCTCGTTTCCGTGAAGTCGGGTTATTCTGGGAATATGCAGCAACCAGCTACAACAATCTGTTGAAATCAGGTCGTGGCGTCGCGCGACAGGGAAAGCCCCAGGCCGTGGCGCGACGTAGTGCAGTTTCGCGAAAATCGTTTATTTTAACCGTTGATGTATTGCGAACCCGTTTAAATACGTTCTAAGTTACGTATGACTAATCCAACTCATGTTTTATGAGTTTCAGGTAAAATTCTAGCACCGGAGGACGATCAAGCACAATGAAGAACCGAACACGATCAAGAAATAAGCTTCTGCACGACATTTCGTTGTTACTTATATATGACGAACTTAATTACATTATGTTCTAAACTTTTAAATTGTAAAAGGTTTTAAAAAGTCGTATTTCCGATGTATATGTAATCTTAATTACATGATTGTTTTCATAAAATATACGTTAAACTTTGATTTATAAGAACGGGTGTTACAGGTGACGAATTAATGGATTGTATGAGTTGAAGAGATATGATTGTGGGAATATGCCTTATGTTTGTTAGAATTGAGGAAGGTCAAATGTGGAATATGAATTTGATATGATCATTAATATATACAATCATGTATACTAAGAAGAATGTGAATGCAATGACATGAAATTATAGGGATCATGTCAAGATGGATGGAAGCATGGAAGGCTAAATGGTCAAAAGGAAGCAAGGAAACGGATACGAATACAAACGTTTAAGGTAAGTGATTTCTGGAATCACTTCTTCTTTAACAAATGAAGTTTGGTGTGTTGAATATGGGGAACCATGTAAGAAGATTTTGAGTAAGAGTAAGTACCAAAGTAAGAAGTGTTATGGTAAGTCGAAGATAGTTGTTTATGTCACAACTACGCAGTAGAAATGAACGGGTCAAAATGTAGAAAGAAGTATGGCGTGATGTAGTAGTTGGTTTGATCACGAGATTAAGATTTGGAAGAATATGGAGCTTATTTATGATTAAATTAAAGTACATGGAAGTTCGATTTGTACAAGGTTAAAATTCTTTGTTGATGCTTGCCGTAGCATACGGCTGGCATACCGACAGGGTGAAATAAACGTATGGGTTGTGACAACTCGTCTGGGTTATACCTGATAACCTAGATGACCATTAAACTCGTCTGGGTTATGCCTGATAACCTAGATGACCAGGTAACTCGTCTGGGTTATGCCTGAACCTAGATGACCATGTAACTAGTCTGGGTTATGCCTGATAACCTAGATGACCAGGTAACTTTTCTAGGTTATACCTTAGAGATTAACTGATAAGGAATTGATGTTGAACCAGATATAGAAGTTACAAGGGATTTGACATTTATACCCATTAGAAAGTATGATTGAAGGAATGTTAAAAAAAGGATTATCATTACACAAATTCGTTAAAGAGTATTTATGAGGTGTGATGAGCATGTACGAAAGTATGTGTGGGATCAAATTAAGTCTAGAGGTATGTATAAGTATGGGTATGGATTTACCTACATGTTAGTAATGGAATCCATAGGTAAGCACGATTAGAAATAAGTATGTATGTAGGTTAATACGTATGAGACTTATTTATATGGATGTTGTGACCAGGATGTGTTAGTATAATCATGTGGGACTGTAAGTGGTATGTAAGAGCTTGTATGGATGTATGTATGTATGTAGGTATATATGTGTGTATAAATATACGTATGAATGTACGTATGCAGGAAGTAGGATTTATTGTTTATGAAAGAATTTGACTTGTATATATGTATACATGGCTTCAATACATTTGAGTATTCATGTTACTAATCGTGTACCTTGAGAATGAAATGAAAATACAGGTATACTAATGTGTCCTTATGAAGATTTGATGATTGGATGCAAGATTGTACTCGGAAAGATAAACATAAAAGAATAGCATGAATAGACGAATGCGGAATGGTCATTTAATTGCCTATGTCTAGATTAAGAATGATGTTAAAAAATATTAATGACGCGCATGTATGTGGTGATTGCAAGTTGCATGGAATTAACATCATTGTGGAGACTAAGAGGTTGAAGATCGAGTCGAAGAGCAAGGATTGTACGGGAAGAGCGGTCTCATAGCTTGTATTTATGGTATCACATTTAACGCGTTAATCAAGAATGAATGTTGTAAATCCTTTCAAGAAGTGTCTGACAGATTATAAATGAACCTTCAAGTATGTCATTTAGACAATATAAGAAAGAATTTTTGATTCGGTATTTCCGCTGCGTCTCTTATGGCCAAAACGTTTTAGGGTGTTACAAGTTGGTATCAGTGCCCTGGTTTGAGAGAAATCAAGTATGAGGAGGTAAATACTTGAACTCAAACCCGTGTGCTCTTGTGACAAGGAACCCGTACAATCCAAGACTCGATCAAGATCCAAAGGTAGAAGGAAATGTAAGTATGTACTTATGTATGCATATAAAGAAACTAATAGTATGTTATGTGTAAGGTAAGCATAATTGTTTGAAGAGGATGATCCACGAATGCGGTCTAGGACTGGCACTAAAGCATGTAATAAGACAAATTGACCCCAGGTACGTAAATTCAATATGTAGGTACCAGTGATGGTAAAACCTCCCGAGGGAAGGAAAATTTTAAATAAAAGACAATGATGATATAGTGATAAAGTTTTGAAAATATTACACGTGCCGAGACCTAATTCTTCGGACATAAGGTGATGATTACATGAAGACACGAAACTAATATGTGGATTGCGCACCTGGCCAGTACGCAAGAAGCATATAACGTTTGTGAGACCGTGATAATTGTTGCAGGTGTGTCCGGTAGAATTGGGTAGTAGGTGGACATGTGGGTGAAAGGAGTAGTAAGACTCTCAAGAAATTGAGAGTACTAAATATGAAAGAAAAGTATGAATGATATGTTTGAATCCGCGAGATGGATTCAAAATATAGAAGGATTGACGTATCAAGTGCTTGAACTCAAACCGAAAGGTCGTGCGAAGTGTGTTCGTTCCGAAGCGCTATGCAAGTAAGTAAATTGTAATTTTTTTTATTATACTTATAGTTAGAGATGAAAAAGGAAATTTTAGGCAATTTTCCTATAAACCGAGTTTTAAGGCATTTGACGGTGTTAAACAGGTCCGTATTTAAATTACCGACACGTAGGAAAAAGAATTACGTAAAACGGACCTGTAGATTGAGAGTTATGGCAGTTTAAAGTCAGATTTTAATCAAAAATTGGAGTTGGGCATTTGCAGCTCAAAAATGCTAGAAACCTTCTGTGAAAAAGGGGCTCTCGCGCCCCGCGTCGAAGTTTTTAAAATGTGTCGCGCCCCGCCATGGCTTTTATACATACTAAATTCTATTAGTAAATTGTTGTTTGTGCTCAAACCATAATTGTGATAGTTTGTAAAAGTTAAATAGTAAATGGTTTGATCCGTTATGAACGAATTTCATGAACCGTAGATTTATAAATATAAACGCTTTATGACTGTTCCATTATGGGAGGACCGGGTAATGAGAAGATAAGTATGAAAGGAAACGAATTTGTTCGTCTTAAACGAACCGAATGAAAGTTATGTTATGAATGCTTTATCCGTTACTAACGGATAAGTTATGAATGAATGAAATCAACTCGATCCGTCACTCACGGGTTTGAGTGTATGTATATGATTGGAAGGAATGTATTCGTTCGTTATAAACGAACCGAATGAAAGTTATGTTATGAATGCTATTATCCATTACTAAAGGATAAGTTATGAATGAATGAAATCAACTCGATCCGTCACTCACGGGTTTGAGTATATGTATATGATTGGAAAGAATGTATTCGTTCGTTATAAACGAACCGAATGAAAGTTATGTTATGAATGCTATTATCCGTTACTAATGCATAAGTTATGAATGAATGAAATCAACTCGATCCATCACTCATGGTTTTGAGTGTATGTATATGATTGGAAGGAATGTATTCGTTC
>JARYGA010042575.1:0-23207 GCA_030545235.1 Helianthus tuberosus
AGATCAGCTGAAAGCCGTTTCTAGCTGTTCCAGCTATTTGTGGGTCTTGCAAATGGTTTTCTAAGAAATCTATGGGCTACCATGGTTTTACAAATCAAACGGGTAAGAGGTGTACGATCCAGATCAAAGCTCGTTTATCGAGGAACGATCTTAACGGTTCCGAAAAACCTATAAATATCCCACCTATTTTCCTTCAAACCCTCACTTGAATTCCAAATTTTCTAAGTTGGAGACCTTGCTCTTCATACCTGAGAATTTGGGATCAAACCTCCTTGCTTGGACCCTTTGTAAGTGTCCTTTCGTGCTAAGTTTAAATTTCTAGCGTTGTAGCCGAAAAGTCAAGCGTTTTGATGAACGCTTTGACTTTTAAGCGGTTGAGCCATTGTTCGTAATGAACATGGCTACGTGACCGTAATTAGTAGGTGTTAAACCCTCAAAAGGGCACCTCCTAATTACCACGTTTGCTTAGTTAAATTGTCGGGTCAAATAATAGTCAAACGGGTAAATTTTAAATAAATTCATATAAGAAACCATAAAATCAGTTTTTCTCACTTTAATAACTTGGTAAATGTTAGTTGAACATGCCTAAGCATGATTCAACCCGACAATTCTAAGTATAGGCTCGGTTCGAAACCGAAAGTCGCAAAAGTTGACTCTTGCTTTGACTTTCAGTTCTGACCCGATTTAGCTTAGTTTAGATATGCCTTAGGATTCCATTAGGATCATGTTATAGGTTAGTATAACCCTCTGAGGTTATACAACTTAGATCCTTAGTTATCTTATTCAATTACATGTTTCCGTTATATGCTTAATTGTTGACCATTATGCCCTTTTGACCCTAAAACGAGAATTTTGAAAATATGAGAGGACAATAATCTTTATTACTGATTTATAAACTTGTCCCTAAAATTTGACATCAGTTTGAGGTCTAGATTAGGAGTTATGTTCATTAGCGTAAATGAAAAGCTTTTTATTAACTAAACGATGTAATTAGCGTATAGCCTATCTAAACCCGATATTTAATACCAAACTTTTTAACCAATGATATAAAATAATATTTTGGGATTTTTGGAGATTTTTATTTATTTTTAGGCTGAGCATAACTTAGAGTTCTAAGCTTGTTTCGGTAATTGTCGGTTTTGCCCTTTTGGGCTATAAAATGAGTTTTACAAATCCTTTTGACCCCAAACCTTTTTCTACTGATCTAATATGATAAATAAAATATTTTGAGCCTTATGGAATATTAAAAATATCGGATTTCCTTTGAAAACCCGGAAATGGCTACAAATCGCCTTTTTAAGCGTTTTTAACGCATAGTATGTGCTAAAACTATTTTAAACATATAAGGTTTGATACCTACTGATATTTTCAGTAAATCCTTATATATTAACAGTAAGTAAAAGTTTTAAACTCAGATTTCCAAATTTGACCTTTAAACCTTATGTGAAATTACCAAAATGCCCTTCGGTGCATAGTTTGGTTATAAATGATAAAATTCACATATGTGTAATACCCTACTGATATAACTTATTAAATTAAGTATTTTTACTGGTTGGATCAGACCTGAAACTCAGATTTATATTTAACCTCTTTTATAACCTTTTAAAATGACTAAAATACCCCTACGGGGCATAAATTGGTTTTAAATCCGTTTTGGGCACAATGGAAGGTATCCTATTGATATCACAACATATTTAAGGCATAATAACTTAGGAAACCGGTTTATGACTCTTTTGGTTACCCGTTACACACTTTTCGCGTTCGGATCGGCTTTTGTAACTAGTTTGCATAAATTAGCCGAAACCGGTCAGACCTTGTCATTTTATCTCAAAATCCAGAATGTATTTAGTTTACCCTTATTATAAAAGTATACAAGCTTGTCAGGTCTAAACCACATTCTAATCCGGTTCTCGCTTAATCATGCGTTTTGAACCGTATCCTCTTTTAAAACTAACCGGTCTAAGCTTAGGCTTAATTAAGACCCGTTAGGAATCTAATAGGTTATTAAAAACCTTCGTTCCAGATTTAGGAGCCCAGTAAAAGCTATCTGTACTTGTTGATTTGATATACGGCTGGGATTGAATTTATATTTAGCTCAGGTAAATACTCTTAACTTATTTTCCCTATACGGGCTTGGGGTATGGTATATAAAATACCGCTTGGTCGGGCATTGAATCTTTAATCGAATAGAGGTTAATTCATTGAAATGACCCGTTTAAATTGTTTTTTTGCTTAAAGCCTTTGGGGGGTTAATGACCATGTCCCGGATATCCTTGGCATCATTTTACGAAATGGCCACGACCTAAGCACGGGGTGTAGGCGTACACCCGTCAGTGCCTAAATAAATAATGTGGTGTGTCTATTGATCTTTAACCCGGCACGAACCGGGCTACTGAACGCATAAGAAACATGTAATTCATTTACAAGTATTATATTCAAATAATTATCCCAAGTTATAAAAATATTTTGTGCCACGTGCTTTCAAATAAATTTTCTAAACCTTTTCATAATGAGTCAGTTAATTGTATTTACCACTGTAAATTGACGTATTTTCCAAAAAAGGCTAAGTGCAGGTACTAATCGGAATAGGCTGGCTACTCCTAGCATCAATAAAGAGTCTCGCAAGCTTAGATGCCTAAAGTCTGTTGAAATCGCTTAAGTCATCCTTAAATTGGATTACTCCAATTTTCCTTATTAAAATAATCATCCTTTAAGGATGGAGTGCCCACGGGCTATAATTAACGTCCTCTGAGACTAAAGACAGTCGTAGCCTACAACTCCCTGTCAAGAAAAGGTAATGAACTTTGATTCAAACCTTAATGCCTCGATTCCATAAAATATGGGCTTATAAACTAAAGTTGTCCACGTGACTAGGCCGTTTTGTGCTATTACTAACTTATGATTTAGGATTATAATGAAAATCCTGAATAAAATAAATATCATTCATTTCCTGTCAGTTTACATATTAAAAGAGAATCTTAAAAGGTATAACCTAGCTTGAAGGTTAATAAAGACCTAGCAATGGTGGTAAGACCTGTTTAAAAGAGATTCAAATCCTTGTTAAACACCTGAAAACGTGTTAACACTCCTGACAACGGGTGGTGCGATAAAATCACACTTGTCACCCTTATATTAGGAATTCTTTCAAACCCCTTATTCAGCGTAAATGATCAAGAGGAATCATGGCTAATAAACGTCGAACATGATGAACACATCCATTGGGATGAATACCTTCGGGCAAAGATGTATACATGAAAAGATAGTCTTATTTCATAACTTCTTGTCAAGACAATGAACTATGAAATTTTCCGATCCAAAGGAATAATCGATTATGTTTTAAAAATTTCCTAGTGATAAGGCATTTATGCCATCAAAAAGTCCTTTGGAACAAGCCCTTGTGCTATATATAAAAATGTTTGTACGACATTGACAGACGTGACTTATGTCCCCTGTCTAATAAATATGAAGGATTATATTCCGTTTAAACGCCAAAGATGGTTTATTTAAAAACCCAGGCAAAACATAATCAAATAAATTAAATACTATCTATTGGCCTATATGGTTTATTTGCACCATGGCTATTTAATCATCAAATTCGACAATTCGTTACATAATTAAGCAAATTATTACTACTTGGTTTGTACCATTCAAAGCTTCACCATGGCTGACTCCTCTGAAGCTCACAATCGTCCTGTTGATCAGAATGATGATCCAAGACTGAACTTAACAAGCACCGAGTTACAGGCTATGATAGATACAACCGTAAACAACGTTGTGGACCGTGTGTTGAAGGATCATAAGCGAAAGTGCGATAATACCCCAAATAAAGGTTGTAAAAAGGGTAAGACCAGTTCAAACTATAACCTGTCCAAGCCAAAGGAGGCAAAACCCAAATGTAAAACCTGCAAGAACTTCGGAAAATGCTTCTATGAACAGACCGGGGGATGTGGCATTTGTAAAGAAATGGATCACAAGACCCTTGAGTGCAAGAACTTGAAGGACGCCACATGCAATGGTTGCGGCGAGAAAGGGCACATAAAGACCCGCTGCCCAAAGAAGGCGACTAAAAGGAAATGCATTTTAGAGTCACAGGCTAGGCCTTGTGGAATTTGTAGTAAGGAAGGGCACAAGACCTTGGAGTGCCAAGACATAAAGGACGCAACCTGCTATGGTTGCAATGAAATAGGGCACATCAAGACAAATTGCCCAAATAAAACCAAGAAGCCTGGGGAGGCTAAGAAGACCAAAGCCGGAAGCTCTCAAATGGACGCTCAAGAGGCTATTCAGGATGACAATGTCACAACAGGTACTTTCTTTATCAATAACGCTCATGCTAGAGTATTATTTGATTCAGGTTCAGATAAGTCTTTCGTAGACAATAGATTTTGTAAATCATTAAATCTACCTGTTAAAACTCTAAGCGTTAAGTATAAAGTAGAATTAGCCGATGGTACCTCAGAGACTGCTTCAGCAACATTAGATGGATGTTTTATATCCATTAGGAACCATTCTTTTCCGCTGTCCTTGTTTCCGTTAAAATAGAGGAACTCGATATAATAATAGAAATGGGATGGTCATCCTGTAACCAAGCCCATACTTTGTGTGATAAGAAGCAAATAGTTATCAAGACTCCTTATGGTGAGCCTTTGGCAATTCAAGGAGACACTGGGTATGGATTGCCTAAGCACTTGTTGAGTATGGTATTTAATACCAAAGCTTCGAGTATGGAAAACTCAGAAGAGACAAACAACAGTCGCAATGCAAGAGATGCGACAAATGTTAATGATGGATCGAATATGAACCTCAATGTTAATGGAGTTAATCTCCAGAACTGTAATTAACGCAGCTGTTAGAAAGGCTATGAAAAAAGTCATGAAAAGGTTCAAGAAGCCGGATGCTGCTTAATCCAAAAACTCACGTCGCTACTCATAAGAAGAGCTTTATTCATAATTCAAATGCGATGAATAACCCAAACAAAATCATATGTGGCAAGGAGCCCATTCTTTTTAGGATGTACTTAAAAGTACTTCGTCTCTTGGAAGTCAAGAGACTTCAATAATAAAAAGAGGTCATCGATTGCAAGAAATTGTTAGATGAAGTAGAAACCATTAGGTATATCAGCGGTTGTGCTAGAAAGGACACGGTGAAGTATGCATCACAGTTATTCGATGGCAGTACCCTTAATTAGTGAGGACATTAATAAAGTCCACAAGAAAGATCCTCTTATACATTATGGGATGGTCCAAGTTTTAAGGGCCTTATTAGAAAAACCTATTATCCACATCACAAAATGGAAAAAGATGGAATAAGAATTTTCTGACTCTCGCCATAAAAGTTCTAGGTTATAGACAGTATGTTACAAATTTTAATGCATTGGCTGAGATAGTGCCCTATTCAGTTTACCCAAAATCTAAGCTTAATGCAATAAATACTGGTGGTTAGCAACGACAATAAGAGGGCACACTAAGGTTTCAAAGCCTGCACATTATAGATCCATTATGGATCTACCTCAGCTACTCGCGTTATATAGATTAAGAAATAACTAGTCAAAGCTAAGACTGCCCTAAAATTTGTCAAAAATTTCGCAGCTAAGTTTAAAAGTATTAAGAATGGAGGCATTTAACCATCCTGATGAAGGATTAGAGGCAACTCACATTAATGACACCAGATAAATCCCTTATTGTGATTTTATTGCTAGGAGTTACGTTTGATTTCAGGTGCTGCTGAGTTTCTCATAAGACCATAAGCTTAGCAAACTTTTAGAAATGTTTCCGTAAGAACCCCTGAGGTTAAGTGTAAGGTAAAACTTACAGGCGAAGTCATAAGAACCTTTTCTTCTGTTCCTGTCAGAAACCTTCAGTCATAGAATTCTAGAAGCATCCTTTCTCTAGATGTAGTACGTCAGCATACGTAGTTGATATCTCTTTGATCTCTATCGATTGCGAATACCAGACGGTATGACAAAAGCGCCACATGAGGATTGATGTATCTTAATAAGTTCCATAGATTGCTTCCATGCCTGATCAGTATGGAGGTTTAATGCATGGAACCGCAAGGATATTCCAATGGTTATATGGTACTAAAGTCAGCTAATGGTATTCAAAGAACATATCCAGAATGGAATTGTCCAAGTAAATGTCTTCGATTAAGGAATTCGTGGCCTTGTAACATAAATGTGTCACTTATCTGACACAGAATATGATAGATGAACTGGAGCCTGAGATTTGTAAAATCTCTGTAACCTCATTGCGTCTTGATTATCTTCTCCTAAGATTACCCTGTTTACCTTCTGAGAGGCAAGTAGAGTTAAGATTAACATCCCATTTAGGGCTGTATTATTATGAAATCTTCAAGACGGCTAGTACCATCATTGGGAGAATCGAAACCCTGATTAGGTAAGTTTTAAGATATAGGTTCATAAAGCCTAACTCAATAATCTGAGAATTCGATATTGTTAATAAAGAAAGACGGTTCATTTTGGTTATGCATTGATTACCGCAACCTTAATTAGGAAACAATTAAGAATCTCCATCAGCTGCCCAGGATCGTCGATTTGTTTGACTAGCAGTGAGAATTAGCTATTCCTTGAGATTAGTTAAGCATTGGCTGGAATAACCGTCTCACCTTAAAATAGGCTTTTCTCTATAATTGTTATGTAAGTATCAAGGCTGCTCCTTTGGGGACCTTGTATAGATGGAATGTTAAACATCTATTGTTAGACAGAAGATTAGTAAGTCCAAATTATCAGGATCTGAAAATTTCCTTGGAAACAACGAATAAGACCATTCGAATTCGTAATCATCTAAAAGTTGCCAGTAATCGGCAGAAAATTAAGGATTGATGAAAGTAGCAACCCTCCTAAGTTCTTGTTAAGGAATAAGGTTCAACAAAAGATATCACCCTGGAAGGGTGTGCGAAATTGTTAATTATAAGGCTAGTTAAGCTCTGAATATATAGAATCATTCGAGGGAATCGAATGTATCAAGAACAGATAGCTTATAAGCTAAAACCTATTAAAGGAGCTTGGCGGAGCTTGCAATGCATTACACACTAATGATTTAAGGATGTGTTTCACCAAAAAGTCGAGAACCATTATCACATAATGAGATGCAGATTTATGATAGGATGAGAAACCTGTATTGATTGAGGATCGACAGGTTAAGAAGCTCCAAGAAGGATACATGTAGCTATTATAGAGGTCAACTTGGGAGCTTGGAGAGGCTCCAGACATGCTATAGAAGTTAAGTCCATTATGCGATGAAAAGTACTTCCAGCATTTTAGCAAATCTCGAGGTCGAGATTTCTTTTAAGGGGGTGAGGATGTAACACCTCGTAAAATCACGTCCAATGATGTATTGACGCGTGTGATAAACCCTAATGAAGTCAAATATTGAATTTAAGGGACTAATTTTATCCAAAAATCGAAAACCTTAATTATGAAAGGACTGGAAGTGTTATCATACCAAAAATAAGTTTCTGAATAACCTCGTACGGTATTTATATTCACAAATGAGCCACTTGTTGATCGAGTGTAGCCGTTCGCATAATTAATTGAAAGTGTGCGCAACGAAGGGTTAAAAGAGTCAACGTGTTAATTCTTACCTCTGAGTGACCTTTTAACAAACCGGGAGCTTCATGATATTCGATTATACTCTCGGGAATGCCACTTATTGGCCATCTAAGGTTTTTATGCCTATAAGTAAAGTTACGCGCAACTTTGCAAGTTAAAGGGACTAAAAGTGTCGATATGTTTAATTATACCTGTGAATGACCCTTTTAGCGAACCCGAAGCAACGTGATGTTTAATAATACTTACAAGAATATCTAATATGGATTAAATGAGGCTTCAATGCTAATAAATGATGGGATGCGCAAGTTTGCGCAATAGAGGGGCCTAAAGTGTCAACTTTTAAATCTACGCCTTTCGGTGACCATTTAAGCAAACAGGAGTGTAGTAATATTTAAGTATATGCTTAGGAATGCCCATTATGAGCCATGGAAGGCTTGGATGTCAGTAAACGACATTTCGCGCTACTTTGCGCAATTAAAGGACTAATTGCGTCAAACTGCAACAGTATGTCGATTCATAGGGTATCGGACCTTCCGGAATATGACCATGAGTTAAAAATACCATATTTATCCTTTATATAGCTTAGATATAAGCATAGAGGTGTTTGGTCCGCAAAAATAAACTTTTAAGTCTTGCAGGGACTAAAAGTGTCAAAAAGTGCACAAGTTTGCATTTTCGCGCATATATCACATTCTGAATATCTCCGGACACCCAAAAATTTATGCAAGCACTAAAATATTTTATTTTAGTGTTTGGCTTGATAAATATCCATTTGTCACGTCGTTTGGATCATTTGTCGCGTCCGTCCGTGTTTCGTCGTAATTAACCGAACAACGTGAGCGTACGACCAAACGAACCGACATCCGACATGTTTTTTTAGCATGTTTCATATTCCCTATGTTTAGGCATCATTTTAGTGCCTTAAAAATGATTAACGGGCCTTAGAGGTGTCGGAAATGGCATTTGGAAGTGCAGGGGCCAAATCTGTCAACAATGAAAGTATGCATGTGCTGTACTGGTCCTTACGGACCGTATGTACTGACCCTTACGGTCCGTAAAGCCCCACCAGATCAGCAAAAAGCTGTTTCCAGCTGTTCCAGCTTTTTGTGGGTGTTGCAAATGGTTTTCTAAGAAATCTATGGGCTATCATGGTTTTACAAATAAGTGGGTAAGAGATGTACGATCCAGATCAAAGCTCGTTTATCGAGGAACGATCTTAACGGTTCCGAAAAACCTATAAATACCCCACCTCTTTTCCTTCAAACCCACACTTGAATTCCAAATTCTCTAAGTTGGAGACCTTGCTCTTCATACCTGAGAATTTGGGATCAAACCTCCTTGCTTGGACCCTTTGTAAGTGTCCTTTCGTGCTTAGTTTAAATTTCTAGCGTTGTACCCGAAAAGTAAAGCGTTTTGATGAACGCTTTGACTTTTAAGCGGTTGAGCCATTGTTCGTAATGAACATGGCTACGTGACCGTAATTAGTAGGTGTTAAACCCTCAAAAGGGCACCTCCTAATTACCACGTTTACTTAGTTAAATTGTCGGGTCAAATAAAAGTCAAACGGGTAAATTTTAAATAAATTCATATAAGAAACCATAAAATTAGTTTTTCTCACTTTAATAACTTGGTAAATATTAGTTGAACATGCCTAAGCATGATTCAACCCGACAATTCTAAGTATAGGCTCGGTTCGGAACCGAAAGTCGCAAAAGTTGACTTTTGCTTTGACTTTCAGTTCTGACCCGATTTAGATTAGTTTAGATATGCCTTAGGATTCCATTAGGATCATGTTATAGGTTAGTATAACCCTCTGAGGTTATACAACTTAGATCCTTAGTTATCCTATTCAATTACATGTTTCCGTTATATGCTTAATTGTTGACCATTATGCCCTTTTGACCCTAAAACGAGAATTTTGAAAATATGAGAGGACAATAATCTTTATTACTGATTTATAAACTTGTCCCTAAAATTTGACATCAGTTTGAGGTCTAGATTAGGAGTTATGCTCATTAGCGTAAATGAAAAGCTTTTTATTAATTAAACGGTGTAATTAGCGTATAGCCTATCTAAAGCAGATTTTTAATACCAAACTTTTTAACCACTGATATAAAATAATATTTTGGGATTTTTGGAGATTTTTATTTATTTTTAGGCTGAGCATAACTTAGAGTTCTAAGCTTGTTTCGGTAATTGTTGGTTTTGCCCTTTTGGGCTATAAAATGAGTTTTACAAATCCTTTTGACCCCAAACCTTTTTCTACTGATCTAATATGATAAATAAAATATTTTGAGCCTTCTGGAATAATAAAAATATCGGCTTTCCTTTGAAAACCCAGGAAATGGCTCCAAATCGCCTTTTTAAGGGTTTTTAACGCATAGTATGTACTAAAACTATTTTAAACATATAAGGTTTGATACCTACTGATATTTTCAGTAAATCCTTATATATTAACAGTAAGTTAAAGTTTTAAACTCAGATTTCCAAATTTGACCTTTAAACCTTATGTGAAATTAACAAAATGCCCTTCGGGGCATAGTTTGGTTATAAATGATAAAATTCACATATGTGTAATACCCTACTGATATAACTTATTAAATTAAGTATTTTTACTGGTTGGATCAGGCCTGAAACTCGGATTTATATTAAACCTCTTTTATAACCTTTTAAAATGACCAAAATACCCCTACGGGGCATAAATTGGTTTTAAATTCGTTTTGAGCATAATGGAAGGTATCCCACTGATATCACAACATATTTAAGGCATATTAACTTAGGAAATCTGTTTATGAGTCTTTTGGTTACCCGTTACGCACTTTTCGCGTTCGGATCGGCATATGTAACTAGTTTGCATAAATTAGCCGAAACGGGTCAAACCTTGTCGTTTTATCTCAAAATCCAGAATGTGTTTAGTTTACCCTTTTTACACAAGTATACAAGCTTGTCGGGTCTAAACCCCATTGTAATCCGGTTCTCGCTTAATCATGCGTTTTGAACCATATGCTCTTTTAAAACTAACCGGTCTAAGCTTAGGCTTAATTAAGACCCGTTAGGAATCTAATAGGTTATTAAAAACCTTCGTTCCAGATTTAGGAGCCCAGTAAAAGCTATATGTACTTGCTGATTTGATATACAGATGGGATTGAATTTATATTTAGCTCAGGTAAACACTCTTAACGTATTTTACCTATACGGGCTTGGGGTATGGTATATAAAATACCGCTTGGTCGGGCATTGAATCTTTAATCGAATAGAGGTTAATTCATTGAAATGACCCGTTTAAATTGTTTTGTTGCTTAAAGCCTTTGGGGGGTTAATGACCATGTCCCGGATATCCTTGGCATCATTTTACGAAATGGCCACGACCTAAGCACGGGGTGTAGGCGTACACCCGTCAGTGCCTAAATAAATAATGTGGTGTGTCTATTGATCTTTAACCCGGCACGAACCGGGCTACTGAACGCATAAGAAACATGTAATTCCTTTACAAGTATTATATTCAAATAATTATCACAAGTTATAAAAATATTTTGTGCCACGTGCATTCAAATAAATTTTCTAAACCTTTTCATAATGAGTTAGTTAATTGTATTTACCAGTGTAAACTGACGTATTTTCCAAAAGAGGCTAAGTGCAGGTACTAATCGGAATAGGCTGGCTACTCCGAGCATCAATAAAGAGTCTCGCAAGCTTAGATGCCTAAAGTCTGTTGAACAATGTTTCATTTTATTTTCGATCCGCCTGTGGAGCCTTTACTTTTCGTTTGTAATACTTTGATATTACTTTATATCGGATTGTAAGATAATTATCTTTTGCTTCCGATGTGCATTTAAATTGTGTTGTTTGACTATGATGATATCAACTACGTCACGATACTCCCCACCGGTCCCACCGGCAATACGTGGAAATATCGGGGTGTGACAGGTTGGTATCAGAGCCAACATTGAGTGAATTAAACACTAACCTTTTTGTTTAATCTCAATGACACAGTAGCACATTCCTTGACCTTCCGAGTCTAGACTTAACATAGGAATACTCTCAGCTCTATTCGGAGAATTGTTGCTTTCAATTCTATATATTTTAGTATGTCGCCTAGCAAAGAAGCCATAATGGAAATTCTCCCCATTCGAAGCTTAGGGAAGGCCGAGCTTCATACTGCGACAAGGATTAACGTGCAACTAAGGAGAGAGCATTCAGAAATAAAATAAAGAAGAAACTCATTTTGCTGAAGATCGTTTCCTTAGTAGTCCTTATAAGGACATATCTATCTTTCAGTCCCTTCGAGGACAACATTATTCCTTTCGAGTCCCGTTCAGGGCAATTCTGTACCTCCTTTAAAATCATTGGAATGCTTTATCAAAATTTCATTTTTATCAATATATATAAATATAACATATGAAATAAATGAAAAGTATCATTCCTTTTAAAAGATCTACCATTATAATAAAATGGCAAAATCTAAAAAGAACAAGACCTAGCCCATGTATCATTTTAAGAACAGGGCCAAGATGGCAGTTCCTCAATTAGATTCAGATCCTTATTAACATCTCAATTTAGGATTGTTCTGCATTAAATATTAAAAAGAATCTTAAAGGTAAACCTAGCCTATATGACAAGGCCAAGATGGTAGAACCTATTCAAAAGATTCAAATTCTTGTTAACATCTGTAACATGTTAACATTCCTGGCAGACGTGGTTCGATAATCGCATAGGTCATCCTTAAATTGGATTACTCCAATTTTCCTTATTAAAATAATCATCCTTTAAGGATGGAGTGCCCACAGGCTATAATTAACGTCCTCTGAGACTAAAGACAGTCGTAGCCTACAACTCCCTGTCAAGAAAAGGTAATGAACTTTGATTCAAACCTTAATGCCTCGATTCCATAAAATCTGGGCTTATAAACTAAAGTTGTCCACGTGACTAGGCCTTTTTGTGCTATTACTAACTTATGATTTAGGATTATAATGAAAATCCTGAATAAAATAAATATCATTCATTTCCTGTCAGTTTACATATTAAAAGAGTATCTTAAAAGGTATAACCTAGCTTGAAGGTTAATAAAGACCTAACAATGGTGGTAAGACCTGTTTAAAAGAGATTCAAATCCTTGTTAAACACCTGAAAACGTGTTAACACTCCTGACAACGGGTGGTGCGATAAAATCACACTTGTCACCCTTATATTAGGAATTCTTTCAAACCCCTTATTTAGCATAAATGATCAAGAGGAATCATGGCTAATAAACGTCGAACATGATGAACACATCCATTGGGATGAATACCTTCAGGAAAAGATGTATACATGAAAAGATAGTCTTATTTCACAACTTCTTGTCAAGACAATGAACTATGAAATTTTCCGATCCAAAGTAATCATCGATTATGTTTTAAAAATTTCCTAGTGACAAGGCATTTATGCCATCAAAAAGTCCTTTGGAACAAGCCCTTGTGCTATATATGCTATATATAGTACGACATTGACAGACGTGACTTATGTCCCCTGTCTAATAAATATGAAGGATTATATTCCGTTTAAACGCCAAAGATGGTTTATTTAAAAACCTAGGCAAAACATAATCAAATAAATTAAATACTATCTATTGGCCTATATGGTTTATTTGCACCATGGCTATTTAATCATCAAATTCGACAATTCGTTACATAATTAAACAAATTATTACTACTTGGTTTGTAGCCTTCAAAGCTTCACCATGGCTGACTCCTCTGAAGCTCACAATCGTCCTGTTGATCAGAATGATGATGCAAGACTGAACTTAACAAGCACCGAGTTACAGGCTATGATAGATACAGCCGTAAACAACGCTGTGGATCGTGTGTTGAAGGATCATAAGCGAAAGTGCGATAATACCCCAAATAAAGGTTGAAAAAAGGGTAAGACCGGTTCAAACTATAACCCGTCCAAGCCAAAGGAGGCTAAGCCCAAATATAAAACCTGCAAGAAGAAGCACTTCGGAAAATGCTTCTGTGAACAGACCGGGGGATGTGGCATTTGTAAAGAAATGGATCCCAAGACCTTTGAGTGCAAGAACTTGAAGGACGCCACATGCAATGGTTGCGGCGAGAAAGGGCACATAAAGACCCGCTGCCCACAGAAGGCGACTAAAAGGAAATGCACTTTAGAGTCACAGGCTAGGCCTTGTGGAATTTGTAGTAAGGAAGGGCACAAGACCTTGGAGTGCCAAGACATAAAGGACGCAACCTGCTATGGTTGCAATGAAATAGGGCACATCAAGACAAATTGCCCAAATAAAACCAAAAAGCCTGGGGAGGCTAAGAAGACCAAAGCCGAAAGCTCTCAAATGGACGCTCAAGAGGCTATTCAGGATGACAATGTCACAACAAGTACTTTCTTTATCAATAACGCTCATGCTAGAGTCTTATTTGATTCAGGTTCAGATAAGTCTTTCGTAGACAATAGATTTTGTAAATCATTAAATCTACCTGTTAAAACTCTAAGCGTTAAGTATAAAGTAGAATTAGCCGATGGTACCTCAGAGGACTACTTCAGCAACATTGGATGGATGTTTTATATCCATTAGGAACCATTCTTTTCCGCTGTCCTTGTTTCCGTTAAAATAGAGGAACTCGATATAATAATAGAAATGGGATGGTCATCCTGTAACCAAGCCCATACTTTATGTGATAAGAAGCAAATAGTTATCAAGACTCCTTATGGTGAGCCTTTGGCAATTAAAGGAGACACTGGGTATGGATTGCCTAAGCACTTATTGAGTATGGTATTTAATACCAAAGCTTCGAGTATGGAAAACTCAGAAGAGACAAACAACAGTCGCAATGCAAGAGATGCGACAAATGTTAATGATGCATCGAATGTGAACCTCAATGTTAATGGAGTTAATCTCCAGAACTGTAATTAACGCAGCTGTTAGAAAGGGCTATGAGAAAAGTCATGAAAAGGTTCAAGAAGCCCGGATGCTGCTTACTCCAAAAACTCACGTCGCTACTCATAAGAAGAGCTTTATTCATAATTCAAATGCGATGAATAACCCAAACAAAATCATATGTGGCAAGGAGCCCATTCTTTTTAGGATGTACTTAAAAGTACTTCGTCTCTTGGAAGTCAGGAGACTTCAATAATAAAAAGAGGGCCATCGATTGCAAGAAATTGTTAGATAAAGTAGAAACCATTAGGTATATCAGCGGTTGTGCTAGAAAGGACACAGTGAAGTATGCATCACAGTCATTCGATGGTATTACCCTTAATTAGTGAGGACATTAATAAAGTCCACAAGAAAGATCCTCTTATACATTATGGGATGGTCCAAGTTTTAAGGGCCTTATTAGAAAAACCTATTATCCACATCACAAAATGGAAAAAGATGGAATAAGAATTTTCTGACTCTCGCCATAAAAGTTCAAGGTTATAGACAGTATGTTACAAATTTTAATGCATTGGCTGAGATAGTGCCCTATTCAGTTTACCCAAAAATCTAAGCTTAATGCAATAATTACTGGTGGTTAGCAACGACAATAAGAGGGCTCATTAAGGTTTCAAAGCCTGCACATTATAGATCCATTATGGATCTACCTCAGCTACTCGCGTTATATACATTAAGAAATAACCAGTCAAAGCTAAGACTGCCCTAAAATTTGTCAAAAATTTCGCAGCTAAGTTTAAAAGGATTAAGAATGGAGGCATTTAACCCTCCTGATGAAGGATTAGAGGCAGCTCACATTAATGACACCAGATAAATCCCTTATTGTGATTTTATTGCAAGGAGTTACGTTTGATTTCCGGTGCTGCTGAGTTTCTCATAAGACCATAAGCTTAGCAAACTTTTAGAAATGTTTCCGTAAGAACCCCTGAGGTTAAGTGTAAGGTAAAACTTACAGGCGAAGTCATAAGAACCATTTCTTCTGTTCCTGTCAGAAACCTTCAATCATAGAAATCTAGAAGCATCCTTTCTCTAGATGTAGTACGTCAGCATACGTAGTTGATATCTCTTTGATCTCTATCGATTGCAAATACCAGACGGTATGACAAAAGCGCCACATGAGGATTGATGTATCTTAATAAGTTCCATAGATTGCTTCCATGCCTGATCAGTATGGAGGTTTAATGCATGGAATCGCAAGGATATTCCATGGTTATATGGTACTAAAGTCAACTAATGGTATTCAAAGAAGATATCCAGAATGGAATTGTCCAAGTAAATGTCTTCGATTAAGGAATTCGTGGACTTGTAACATAAATGTGTCACTTATCTGACACAGAATATGATAGATGAACTGGAGCCTGAGATTTGGAAAATCTCTGTAACCTCCTTGCGTCTTGATTATCTTCTCCTAAGTATACCCTGTTTACCTTCTAAGAGGCAAGTAGAGTTAAGATTAACATCCCAGTTAGGGCTGTATTATTATGAAATCTTCAAGAAGGCTAGTACCATCATTGGGAGAATCGAAACCCTGATTAGGTAAGTTTTAAGATATAGGTTCACAAAGCCTAACTCAATAATCTGAGAATTCGATATTGTTAATAAAGAAAGACGGTTCATTTTGCTTATGCAATGATTACCGCAACCTTAATTAGGCAACAATTAAGAATCTCCATCAGCTGCCCAGGATCGTCGATTTGTTCGAGTAGTAGTGAGAATTAGCTATTCCTTGAGATTAGTTAAGCATTGGCTGGAATAACCGTCTCACCTTAAAATAGGCTTTTCTATATAATTGTTATGTAAGTATCAAGGTTGCTCCTTTGGGGACCTTGTATAGATGGAATGTTAAACATCTATTGTTAGACAGAAGATTAGTAAGTCCAAATTATCAGGATCTGAAAATTTCCTTGGAAACAACGAATAAGATCATTCGAATTCGTAATCATCTAAAAGTTGCCAGTAATCGGCAGAAAATTAAGGATTGATGAAAGTAGCAACCCTCCTAAGTTCTTGTTAAGGAATAAGGTTCAACAAAAGATATCACCCTGGAAGAGTGTGCCAAATTGTTAAATATCAGGCTAGTTATGCTCTGAATATATAGAATCATTCGAGGGAATCGAATGTATCAAGAACAGATAGATTATAAGCTAAAACCTATTAAAGGAGCTTGGCGGAGCTTGCAATGCATTACACACTAATGATTTAAGGATGTGTTTCACCAAAAAGTCGAGAACCATTATCACATAATGAGATGCAGATTTATGATAGGATGAGAAACCTGTATTGATTGAGGATCGACAGGTTAAGAAGCTCCAAGAAGGATACATGTAGCTATTATAGAGGTCAACTTGGGAGCTTGGAGAGGCTCCAGACATGCTATAGAAGTTAAGTCCATTATGCGACGAAAAGTACTTCCAGCATTTTAGCAAATCTCGAGGTTGAGATTTCTTTTAAGGGAGTGAGGATGTAACACCTCGTAAAATCACGTCCAATGATGTATTGACACGTGTGATAAACCCTAATGAAGTCAAATATTGAATTTAAGGGACTAATTTTTTCGAAAAATCGAAAACCTTGATTATGAAAGGACTAGAAGTGTTATCATACCAAAAATAAGTTTCTGAATAACCTCGTACGGTACTTATATTCACAAATGATCCACTTGTTGATCGAGTGTAGCCGTTCGCATAATTAATTGAAAGTGTGCGCAACGAAGGGTTAAAACCGTCAACATGTTAATTCTTACCTCTGAGTGACCTTTTAACAAACCGGGAGCTTCATGATATTCGATTATACTCTCAGGAATGCCAATTATTGGCCATCTAAGGTTTTTATTCCTATAAGTAAAGTTACGCGCAACTTTGCAAGTTAGAGGGACTAAAAGTGTCGATATGTTTAATTATACCTCTGAATGACCCTTTTAGCGAACTCGAAGCATCGCGATGTTTAATAATACTTACAAGAATACCTTATATGGATTAGATGAGGCTTCAATGCTAATAAATGATGAGATGCGCAAGTTTGCGCAATAGAGGGGCCTAAAGTGTCAACTTTAAAATCTACGCCTTTTGGTGACCATTTAAGCAAACAGGAGTGTAGTAATATATAAGTATATGCTTGGGAATGCCCATTATGGGCCATGGAAGGCTTGGATGTCAGTAAACGACATTTCGCGCTACTTTGCGCAATTAAAGGACTAATTGCGTCAAACTGCAACAGTATGTCGATTCATAGGGTATCGGACCTTCCGGAATATGACCATGAGTTAAACATACCATATTTATCCTTTATATAGCTTAGATATAAGCATAGAGGTGTTTGGTGCGCAAAAATAAACTTTTAAGTCTTGCAGGGACTAAAAGTGTCAAAAAGTGCACAAGTTTGCATTTTCGCGCATATCTCACATTCTGAATATCTCCGGACACCCAAAAATTTATGCAAGCACTAAAATATTTTATTTTAGTGTTTGGCTTGATAAAATTCCATTCGTCGCGTCGTTTGGATTATTTTTCGCGTTCGTCCGTGTTTCGTCGTAATTAACCGAACAACGTGAGCGTACGACCAAACGAACCGACATCCGTCATGTTTTTGAGCATGTTTCATATTCCCTATGTTTAGGCATCATTGTAGAGCCTTAAAAATGATTTAACGGGCCTTAGAGGTGTCGGAAATGGCATTTGGAAGTGCAGGGGCCAAATCTGTCAACAATGAAAGTATGCATGTGCTGTACTGGTCCTTACGGACCGTATGTACTGACCCTTACGGTCCGTAAAGCCCCACCAGATCAGCAGAGAGCTGTTTCCAGCTGTTCCAGCTGTTTGTGGGTGCTGCAAATGGTTTTCTAAGAAATCTATAGGCTACCATGGTTTTACAAATCAGTGGGTAAGAGGTGTACGATCCAGATCAAACCTCGTTTATCGAGGAACAATCTTAACAGTTCGGAAAAACCTATAAATACCCCACCTCTTTTCCTTCAAACCCACACTTGAATTCCAAATTCTCTAAGTTGGAGACCTTGCTCTTCATACCTGAGAATTTGGGATCAAACCTCCTTGCTTGGACCCTTTATAAGTGTCCTTTCGTGCTTACTTTAAATTACTAGCGTTGTAACCGAAAAGTCAAGCATTTTGATGAACGCTTTAAATTTTAAGCGGTTGAGCCATTGTTCGTAATGAACATGGCTACGTGACCGTAATTAGTAGGTGTTAAACCCTCAAAAGGGCACCTCCTAATTACCACGTTTACTTAGTTAAATTGTCGGGTCAAATAAAAGTCAAACGGGTAAATTTTAAATAAATTCATATAAGAAACCATAAAATCAGTTTTTCTCACTTTAATAACTTGGTAAATATTAGTTGAACATGCCTAAGCATGATTCAACCCGACAATTCTAAGTATAGGCTCGGTTCGGAACCGAAAGTCGCAAAAGTTGACTTTTGCTTTGACTTTCAGTTCTGACCCGATTTAGCTTAGTTTAGATATGCCTTAGGATTCCATTAGGATCATGTTATATGTTAGTATAACCCTTTGAGGTTATACAACTTAGATCCTTAGTTATCCTATTCAATTACATGTTTTCGTTATATGCTTAATTGTTGACAATTATGCCCTTTTAACCCTAAAACGAGAATTTTGAAAATATGAGAGGACAATAATCTTTATTACTGATTTATAAACTTGTCCCTAAAATTTGACATCAGTTTGAGGTCTAGATTAGGAGTTATGCTCATTAGCGTAAATGAAAAGCTTTTTATTAATTAAACGGTGTAATTAGCGTATATCCTATCTAAACCCGATTTTTAATACCAAAATTTTTAACCACTGATATAAATAATATTTTGGGATTTTTGGAGATTTTTATTTATTTTTAGGCTGAGCATAACTTAGAGTTCTAAGCTTGTTTCGGTAATTGTCGGTTTTGCCCTTTTGGGCTATAAAATGAGTTTTACAAATCCTTTTGACCCCAAACCTTTTTCTACTGATCTAATATGATAAATAAAATATTTTGAGCCTTCTGGAATAATAAAAATATCGGCTTTCCTTTGAAAACCCGGAAATGGCTCCAAATCGCCTTTTTAAGCGTTTTTAACGCATAGTATGTACTAAAACTATTTTAAACATATAAGGTTTGATAACTACTGATATTTTCAGTAAATCCTTATATATTAACAGTAAGTAAAAGTTTTAAACTCAGATTTCCAAATTTGACCTTTAAACCTTATGTGAAGTTACCAAAATGCCCTTCGGTGCATAGTTTGGTTATAAATGATAAAATTCACATATGTGTAATACCCTACTGATATAACTTATTAAATTAAGTATTTTTACTGGTTGGATCAGACCTGAAACTCAGATTTATATTAAACCTCTTTTATAACCTTTTAAAATGACCAAAATACCCCTACGGGGCATAAATTGGTTTTAAATTCGTTTTGGGCATAATGGAAGGTAGCCTACTGATATCACAACATATTTAAGGCATATTAACTTAGGTAACCGGTTTATGACTCTTTTGGTTACCCGTTACGCACTTTTCGCGTTCAGATCGGCTTATGTAACTAGTTTGCATAAATTAGCCGAAACGGGTCAAACCTTGTCATTTTATCTCAAAATCCAGAATGTGTTTAGTTTACCCTTATTACACAAGTATACAAGCTCGTCGGGTCTAAACCACATTCTAATCCGGTTCTCGCTTAATCATTCGTTTTGAACCTTATCCTCTTTTTAAACTAACCGGTCTAAGCTTAGGCCTAATTAAGACCCGTTAGGAATCTAATAGGTTATTAAAAACCTTCGTTCCAGATTTAGGAGCCCAGTAAAAGCTATCTGTACTTGCTGATTTAATATACGACTGGGATTGAATTTATATTTAGCTCAGGTAAATACTCTTAACTTATTTTCCCTATACGGGCTTGGGGTATGGTATATAAAATACCGCTTGGCCGGGCATTGAATCTTTAATCGAATAGAGGTTAATTCATTGAAATGACCCGTTTAAATTGTTTTGTTGCTTAAATCCTTTGGGGGGTTAATGACCATGTCCCGGATATCCTTGGCATCATTTTACGAAATGGCCACGACCTAAGCATGTGGTGTAGGCGTACACCCGTCAGTGCCTAAATAAATAATGTGGTGTGTCTATTGATCTTTAACCCAGCACGAACCGGGCTACTGAACGCATAAGAAACATGCAATTCCTTTACAAGTATTATATTCAAATAATTATCCCAAGTTATAAAAATATTTTGTGCCACGTGCATTCAAATAAATTTTCTAAACCTTTTCATAATGAGTCAGTTAATTGTATTTACCAGTGTAAACTGACGTATTTTCTAAAAAAGGCTAAGTGTAGGTACTAATCGGAATAGGCTGGCTATTCCTAGCATCAATAAAGAGTCTCGCAAGCTTAGATGCCTAAAGTCTGTTGAACAATGTTTCATTTTATTTTCGATCCGCCTGTGGATCCTTTACTTTCCGTTTGTAATACTTTGATATTACTTTATATCGGATTGTAAGATAATTATCTTTTGCTTCCGCTGTGCATTTAAATTGTGTTGTTTGACTATGATGATATCAACTACGTCACGATACTCCCCACCGGTCCCACCGGCAACACGTGGAAATATCGGGGTGTGATAAACATCAACATTCAAACAATAACAAATCACCTATAACTTCATTCTTCAACCGATTGAGTTCAACCTTCACCGGATCCGAGCCGTGAGGCAAATTAATAAGATCATCCGCATCTAAGCTCGGCCTCACCGTACCTCTCCTACGACTACTCATACCGGATCTCTTACCTGTTCCACCGTCCTTATGCGATCCTGTAACCGTCAACGGCGTCGTTTCACCAGTAGGAGGGCAACCATTGCCGCGGCCGGTGTAGTCTCAGGTACGGTATGTTTCCAGCAAGTCTGTTATTCTGATCACGTCGGTTACGGTGGATGAGTTGTCCATTTGGATCTGAGGTTAAATGGTTGAGAGTCAGTAAGGTTATTGGCTAGGGTTTGTGGAATTTGAGATGTGAGTGAGCTAGGAGGGTTTGTAGATAAAGAAGTGTCTCTGTGGCAACAAAAAGACAATATGAAAGTTTTTTTTTGAAACACTCTCTAAGCATGGAGTACAAGTGATATTGCATAAGAAAGTTGCTAATTTATAATAATAAAATTAGAATTTTCCCCATCACGTATTGCAGCGTAGAATTGGTATTTGTTTCGTTACTTACCGTTATCGTATCCATTACTAGAAAAGGGGACAATTTCCTACAGAAATTTCCTATACAATTTTTTTCGTCACAGATTAAAACACTTTTATGACGAATTTCCTACAAAAATAAATTTCAAAATTTTGTTACAAATTTTCGATGCAGCAGAAAAATAAAAAACCCTAATTAATTGACAGTTGCGTCACAAATCTATCGGAAATAACCTACAAAAGGTTAATTATTATTCTTTACCGACTAAATATTTATATAAGCCAAAAAATAAGGGAAAATAGTATCGTTTTCTACACATTTATGACGAAAGATAAGAAAACCCTAATTATTTGACAGTTGCGTCACAAATCTGTCGAAAATATTCTACACAAAGGTAAATTATTATTGTTTACAGAATAAATATTTATATAAGCAAAAAAATAAGGGAATATAATATGGTTTCCTACACATTTATCACGGAATATTTAATTTTTAATTAACTTAAACCATCCGTCGGAATTGCGTCACAACTTGTGACAAAAAAATAAGAAAACCCTAATTAATTGACAGTTGCGTCACAAATCTGTCAAAAATAATCTATAAAAGGTTAATTATTATTTTTTACCGAATAAATATTAATATACACAGTTTCCTCGGAAATTTGTAACAACACTTCTAATTTATTTGTCGAAAGTGGGTCACAAATAATGTTGTATTAAAATTTGTTAATTTTGTTTGTTTTTTTTTGTTGGTCGGAAATGTGTAGCTAAAAAAATAAATCCTAAAAGATAATAATTAAATATATTGTAAGAGATTCGTAGCAATTTGCGACGTAGTAGTTTCGTAGAAAATGTGTAGGAAGTTGCGTATGAAATGCGTTGAAAACGGGTTTCCTACGAGGAGTTTTCCTACATCAGGTGTTTGTCATAAATGCGTAGAAAAACCAGTTTTATGACGCATTTCCTACGAAAATTGGTGTAAGAAGTTTCAGATTTTCTAGTAGTGATCGGTAATCGCTTTAACTTGTATACTGCCACATTAAGGCAACCATCAAAATGATTATGGTATTCGAATCGTAACGTTATATTAGAAATTATAATACCTTATATTATATTACTTAAATACGTCATCTCTAGATGCCACAAAATTGAAATATCGGATGCTAATGTTCTTCGCATGATATCAGTTCGTTTCTAATGGAAAAATACAAAAACTCATCTATATTTAATCGTTATTGTTAGTCCCGAAAAACCCGTGACATCACTCAACGGTTCGATCGAATGCGGAATATAAGATCAAACCGACAAGAAAAAAAAGAAATTTTCATTGCAAATCTTAGTGTCGCTGCTTAGATCGCACACAGTCTCAATAACTCTCTGGTATGATCTTCGAGAACCTTGCACACAATCCCTAGGATTGTCGGGTACAAGGTTCTCTATTGGGGCTACATGATTACAAGAATAGGAAAACTCTACCACTAATAATCTAATCAAGACTATAGATAGGAGCCTCTACCC
>JARYGA010042576.1:0-47760 GCA_030545235.1 Helianthus tuberosus
TTGTTGATTTTAGGGGGAGTAAATCCAAATTTGAAAAATCCAAAAACATCGAAAAATTTCAAAAACGCAAAAACAATAGAAAAACAAAAATGAGTTTCCTGGCGAGCAAAAGAGAAAATGATAGTACATCAGTGGTCTGTCCAAACCTCTTTAAACCTAAAATGAAAAACGATAAGCAGCTCTATATAAGATGTATCGGTAGGCTCACAATCACTTTAAAGTGTGCAGGGTGATATAAACTTAAATCGACTGAAGACCAGGTGGGAACCATTCATTGGCATATGGTCTTAGTACCGAAATTTCGTTTGAGAGATTGCCGAGGTTCTGAGATATTCGGTCTTTATGCTGCTTATCATTTGGGTATCATGGTTGTATCTTTTACCGAAAAATAACGGGGACGCAAGTCTAGATCTTCCATGATACCATACATACGTGTACATACTGCATACAACCTCAATAAGTGATCAACAATCACATGTCCCTCAAAATAAGTGATAATATATCACAGATTCTTTCCGGGAGTCAAGTTCGTCTCTCTGCTGTACGAAAGTACTGACCTGTTCACGGACTTGCTCCTGTGCCCTCATGCATCGAAAATCAAGTTCCTCATCAATAAGTGATTCTATCACATAGGGCTTGTTTTCAAATCAAATAAGTGAGAATCTCACATCATATACGGTCAAACAGATGATAATCGGTATACTCACCGGTAAGATGAACTCTCGTGCATACCTTGATACGGGAATGTGTCGTGATGTGGATGAACACCGGTCGGTAAGTATAAATCATAACTTAACGTATCCCCTCGCCATGATTACATCTGATAAGTTGAGCTTATGTGGACAACAATACCGATAATCGTTATAGGATGCTTATCTTAATGTTAACTAATTGAACAACAAGAGCGTTTTGGGATGACCGTACACTGATATGATTCTCTTACCCTCGAAACTCGCAAAAAGAATGTCTGTAAATATTTATTTAATGCTTTCAGTTTCTGCATCTCTGTATATATTTATTTACTGCTTTTTGTCTTTACATTTGAAATATTCAAAAATTCCAAATAGTTTTTAGGTGTGTTTCAATATAAACTTTATAAAACCCAAAAAGATTTTATTTCTATTTTATTTTCGATTGTACGATGTTGGATCTCGAGTCTTCGTTACCTGCAACCTGATTGAAAACCGAATCGACTAATTCTTCATAAACGGTCGAAATTTGCAAGTTTTGAAAGTTAAGAACCTAAAATTGATAAATTTGTTAAACTTTCAAACTGTCGGACGGTAGTTGTTTGAACAATGGTCACATGTGTGTCATTTGCTTATGATATTCCAGGCAGTTGTTCTCATTACGCGTTTAGATTTCTTGCATGTGCAGATTCTAAAGGCAAGGAGAACATGGTCGATGACAAGCTTCGGAATGAAGACACGACGTGAAGGCACTCAAATGATGAAGATGATCGAGTTGCCGCTGACCATCATCAACACCACAAGGATCTCAATTCATAAAAGAACAAGTATTTCACGAGCATAACTCAAGGGGGAGCTTATGTTAAGGGGGAGTTTGTCAACACACTTCCTACATGAAACGAGGAGTTTGTTGGTACACTTTCTGCTTTCAAGACGTGAAGACTTTAAAGATCCTCCGACTTTGAAGACTTGAAAGGACGTCAAAGACTTGAAGACACGAGGGACCTACAAGATTTAAGATCGAGACAAAGCTACAGCCAAGGGGGAGTTTGTTGGTGCACTTGTGTCTGTACTTTGTCTGTATTTTGTCATGATACAAAACGATGTCTTGTGTTAGTCTGAGTTACGTCTTAGGTTTGTTAATATGTGCTTTGATGTAAGTTTGACCTAGTCAACCATCCTCCTTGTTTGACCTGGCCAAACAGTTAGCACATTGTGTGTAACATGTCTGTGTCGAAGGATGGGTCATCGAAGGATTGTTTAGATCCTTCGATGATGAGCTCGAAAGATAAACCTTCGATGGATGTTGATGGACCTCGAAGGATATCATCCTTCGAGGTATATGTGATCCTTCGGTAGGTTTCTGGTCGATAGATGATCCTTCGATCAGTCTACCTGATCCTTCGACCAGACGATCTGTGTTGGGTATAAATACCCATGTATTGTGTTCACTTCATAGCAGAAGACAAGTGAGAGCACACACACACACGAGAGAACTTTGAGAGTTCACAGAATACATCTGTAAACATTGAGCTTGTAACTGATCTTTTCATACGTATTAATACAGAGGTGTTAATCGGTGAATCTTGCGTGTCGTGTATTGTCGTCTTCGATCTCGGTTTGCATGCTAGCTTGGTTTCCGCACTTGCTAGTGTGTTTTGCATAACAAGGAATAGGTTTGACCTCAACCTCCGAGGGACCTACACCATTCTATTTTCAAACCCAATTCCTTTGTTTTTAAAGTTGTTACCATTTTTCTTGTTACCATTACCTTCCCATTCCTTTTTCCCCGAGTTGTTTACACATGTTGTAACAAATGACTTTTTAGCTTTTGCAAAGAATTCTTTGTTGTTTACCACATTAATGTCCATTTCAACCAATTTGAAAACTTTCTCGACATTTTCAACCTTAACATTCTGAAGAGGATACTCAAAATCAGAATAAAGCTTGTCAGTTCCAATCATAGTGTAAACCACCATAATCGGATCATCATTCATACTCTTGTCTGATTTCGGTATAAAACGTTCTAAAAAATTACCCTCATCTTCAGAATCAGTAACAGCCTTCTCAGAATGAGATTTCATAACTTCAACATCAGAGTTATCACTCTCTTCATCTAACACCTGATCGACAACAGTCTTGAGGACCTGTGACTCGCTGTCGGTGTCAGACGTAGAGAATGTAACATCTATGCTCTCTGGCAACTCATCCTCAATTGTCCTCAGTTTGAGGTTCAATGCAGCTTCCACCCCATCTGGATACTTTTGAGTATAATGATTCCACATTGGGGGTGGAACACTGTTAAAGACTGATTCAGCATTGGGCTGTTGTGGAACAATTTGTTCAAGAACATAGGACGAAGCAACATAGCTCATCAATTTCTTATCAATTCGCTCATTTTCAATTTTAGTCAATTCCAATTCCTTTTTTAATGATGCGATTGTGTCAAGATGAAAATTAACTTCCACTTGTTTATCAAAAAGTGTTGCTTTTGCTAGTTTTGTGGCTTTATCATTTTCGACACTTTCTTCTTTAATCATTTTAACTGATCTAGCTAGTGTATCATATGCTTCTTTAACTTGTCCTAAATCAAATTTTAACATGTCAGCATGTTCTTTCAATTCCTGAAACTTAGTGTCTTTTTCGAGACACTCCATGCACGGTTTTAAACACTTTTGGCATGGTGTTTCAGATATTGAATTTACTTTCTCAACAATTTCTGCTTCATGAGCAATTTTCACTTCCTGTTTACCGACATCTTTGAACTCTGACTCAGACACTTTCTCAGATTTGACCTCCTCAATTCCTGACTCCTGGTCCGACTCTTTTTGAACTGACTCGATACTGACAGACTCAGTATCAACAAACTTCATTTTTCTAATCTTTTGGAGTTCAAGTTCTTGATCTTCAATCTTCTCGATAAACGTGCTCAAATTCATGTCTGAATGTCTATCCTTCAAATCTAACAAATACGTTCCCCACACATCACGCGGTAAAACATTTGCCACTTTGTCAACCCACTCCTTATTAGACTTGGTTATCCCTAATTTTCCCATTTCCAAAACTAGAAGGCAATATCGATCAAACAATTCTTTTATAGACTCTCCCTTGATACCTGCAAAATTATCAAATTTTTTCAGTGCGATATAGATCTCAGAATTCATTTTTGGTAATGAAAGAATTACAAAAACAAATTTTGATCAATACAAAGATTCACACAATCAAACGACTATTCGATTGAATATCAAAGATTGAGCGACAACGGATCGAGTGGAGATTTGCTCGTGCGAGTATCCAATACTTGACAAATCACGTTTCACCTTGCAAAGCAAAACAAATAAAACTCGTGTGAACTGGGAACTGATTTAGATAGTGTAAACAGCAACTTTCCAAATCCGAGTGAAAACAAGACTTGCAAACTTACACCTCATGCGGATTGATTACACAAATTACAAAAACAATCTAACTTCCTAAGTCACTAAAACACCACTTTCAGATTGGGTCTCTCATGTAAATCCGACAACTATGATTGAGCCGTTCTATTCATGACTCTTTCATTGGCCCGTAACTAACACAAAGTCTATTTATCCCAAAAAATTTGAAGTAATCGACATTTTAAATTTGTTTAATGAACATTTTCAATTTGTAAACTTTGAACAGACCAAACATGTGATCATCTGACACACATGCAGACCTACAACATGCAATCCAACTTCACAGTCTCCTATTTGACCACAAAGTCCACTAAAACAACAATTTCCAACTTTGATTATTAATCGATGACTTTAGTGGTTGGCAATTTGTATTTCCCAATTAATTCAATTTGATCTATTTCACCTATTTCTTTCAATCAAATGAACCGACAAAATTAATATCTATTCACATGCGGTGACAAGACTTTATCAAATCTCAATGTATACAATCTCTAAGTGTGAATCGATGACCTATGTCAGACAATTACAAACTGAATAAAGCATATTCACTTAATGTTTTTGATAAAATTTGACTACACCGATGCAAATCACATGAATCTTAAACAAACTGAACAACTTTCACGAAACTTGATGCACTTTTCACGTGAATATTTTCGAGAGAATCAAACCACACTTTATCAGAGTGCAACAACAAAAGTGACAGACAACTTTAATATCTTGCTGATGTACACAGATAAGATCACATGTATTCTGACATAGAACACGTGATTACATATTCCAATTTACACTCAATCAGATTATTTCAAGCGAAATCCACAATTTCGCTTCAAACCAACAACGACTTTACAAGCTAAATCAGATTATCTCAAGCGAAATCCACAATTTCGCTTCAAACCAACAACAATTTTTCAAGCTAAATCAAATTGTTTCAAGCGAAATCCACAATTTCGCTTCAAAAAACCAACACATTCAAGCTAAATCAATTTGTTCGTTCAAGCGAAATCTAGTTTTTAGGTCATTTTTACACGATTTTCTTTGAATTTTAAGCTGATATACTCAAGGATTTGTTAAAACTCAGTTTCACACACAATGTCCGAAACTCAGTCCATTTTGTCCGAGGAACAGTCCAGAAATCAGATTTTGTGTAGAAAAATCAACTGATTCAGGTATATTGGCTCATAACTGGCTCTGATACCAATTGTAGGATCGTATTTTGACGACCGAGTGAGTCAATCTGAGCTAATATACGACAGTTTGAGTGGCGGAAACAAACAAACTGTTTTGAATCAGAAAGAAATGAGTAGAAACAGAGTTATATCACTTTAATACAATCTTCTCATTCATATATTGACTTGACAAACCGGCAGAGTAACTTTACACTTCTGAAGGAACTCTTACAAATGAGAAGGACATGAACCATATATATAGTAGACAAGATTTCGCTTGAAATGAACAAGTCTAGTTCAAGCGAAATCTTGAAATAACTTCAAGCGAAACTTTCATATGTTTGACTTTCAAGCGAGATCTAACTTCTGATTTTGTATATTTGACTTTCAATCATTATGTAGCTTGTGATGTCATCTAGATGATGTCACTTGTGATGTCACCTAGATGATGTCACACTTGAACAGATCCGCAACGTAATCGAGACTCGACATAAGACGAAGACGACAGATGAATGCACCAACACTATGTAAGGAATTGCCTCCAAGGAAGTCTTATTAATGTAACCACTGTCCAACTGTAAACCAGTGGGTTCAACAGTTGTAGTGGCTGCTTCACTTGGATTACCACCAAGAGTTACTTGTAACTCAAGGGGTGTAACCTCCTCAGGTTGTGTTGGTGGGTTAGCAAAGATTGATACATCAGACCCAGTCATTTGTTGAGGCATATTCTCATTAATAGGTGATTGAGAAGGACTGGTTAGTGCTTGGTTCAAATCAATTGCATCCAACAGCAGTTTAGTTGGTGATGGAATTGTGGATGTGAGGTTTGGTGTAGAAACAGGATTTGCCTCGGGCATTGAGCTGTGGATGATGAAACCGAGTGATTTCAGAGCATCATGATGTGGTGGCCCTATGTGTACAACCTGTTCTTTTTGTGAAGAAGCAGGAGGAGTTTCGGTTATGGGTTGAGATATTTGTACCAACTGCTGTGAGGAAGTAGCAGCAGTGGTTTCTTGTGACTTTTGTGCTGTCACAGGCATTAGCTCTGGTATCTCATCCTCCAGAGTTGCCTTTTTGATGGGTTTTGGGGGGTTTTTGAGTTTTTCTTTTTGGCTTTTTGGTGATTTTAGGTGTGGGTTTCAAAGCAGTTGTGCTGCCACTTTGATCACCTTGAGGAGTGGGCTCAGCAGCAGATACCTGAGGAGCAGTGGTAGCTGCTAAAATCTGCTCAGGCACCTCTGCTTGTGTTTTGCAAGGTGTTAACATTCTTGAAAAAGTTTCAGTTGTTAAACTGTTTATTTGAGTATAATCACCTTGGTTTATTACAACAATATCATCCTTACTGAATTTCTTTTCAAAATAATAACTTAAAAACCTTGGAAACAGTAAGAATGATTTTGTTTCAACATTATTAACCAAATCATTAAAGATTTCCCGAGAATAGTTAAAATTTTCTTCTTGAAGAATTGCATATCCCAGATTTTGAATCTTTAATGGTATTTCATTAAAGGAAGTGGTTTTGTTTGAAACACATAAGAGGAGGGTATGGAATAAAAACCTTGTTGCAGAAGGAAAGAAACCCTTTTGTAAGGTAGCTTTCTTCATCATTGTGTCTGCATACCCTCTCTCAATGAAGTCAATTTTTAACTCGTTTTTAGGGAAAGAAATTGTACCTTCCTGATCATCGAGTTGAAAGACCTCTGAAATTGACTGTGGTGTAATCTTGACAGGTTTTTCCTTTAGAGTAGAGTTAATGGCTATTACAGCGTCTCCTTGTTTTTCAAGGGTGGCATTCTTCCAAAACTCTCTTTGGGTTTTCAAGTAGATTGGTGCATCGGCTATTAACAAAGTTTTGTACTTTGATTTAACCATTTTGGCGATGATGGAGTCGAAAGCATCTGTGGTGCTGGGTTTTGTGAGAAGACCCAGAAGATTGTGAGATGGTTTAAATGGAAGTTCGGTGGGATTGGCCTTTTGAGAGGCCGCTTTCGACGATGATTTGGAGAAGGGTTTTGTAGATGGCTTCGATTTTGTCATTTTGAAGATGATAATCGAAGAAATTTGTGAAGGAATGTGAAGAAAAACTGTTTTGAGAAGAGAATTTTTTGAGAATTCAATTCGACAGTAAAACCCTGTTTTTGGTGTGAAGTGGGGGTTTTATAGAGGAAAAAGTGAAGGCTGACGTGGCAGCGGTTACAAAAGTACTGACCACTATGTACTGCCCACATGCCAAGCTATGAGGAAATGAAGGACAGTACTTTTATGAAAGTTACTGATGAAGGCAGTGGTTACAACGGTAAAATGGAAGCAGTGGATGATTTTCACTATCAGTGGATAGCATATCAGTGGATAAGACACTGCTTTTGAGCAACAGAGTTTATCAAAGAAATGAGAGAGCAGAGGATGGCTTTCAGCAGTGGACAGCCTTTGAAGTAGAACAGACTTTTGAACAAACAGTGGTTATGGCAGAATTTTAAGGATTTTAATGAAAATTTCATTTTTGGCTATTTTTAAGGATGGATTTTTGATTTTCTGAAAACATTTTGATGCTTTTATGCATAGAAAAACAAGATGTTGCTTGTTATTCCATGTTTAGCATCCCAATTCTAGAGACCAGGCTTTCAAAAGTGGCTGTATCAAGTGCTTTTGTGAGCACATCTGCCAACTGGTCTTTAGTTGGGACTTGATGCAGAGAAATCAAACCTTTTTCATAGCAATCCCTCACAAAGTGATGTCTGATGTCGATGTGTTTGGTGGTTGAATGGGAAACTAGATTTTTGATGATATTTTCTGCTGTCTGGCTATCCAACATGAGTAGTGTCTTTAAGGCAGTGATACCAAAATCCAGCAACTGATTTTGAAGCCACAGGAGTTGGGCTGTACAGCTTGCAGCAGCAATGTATTCAGCTTCAGCAGTGGATGTTGAAACAGCTGCTTGCTTTTTGCTTTGCCATGAAACTGAGCAATCACCTAGAAACTAGCACCCTCCTGATGTGGACTTCCTTGTGGTGTTACATCCAGCAAAGTCACTGTCTGAAAAGCCTGAAAGCTTGATATTCCCATTAGCTGGATACCAGATACCAAGTGTGGGAGCACCTTTTATGTATCTGAAGATCCTTTTTACAGCAATGAGGTTTGATTTTCTGGGAGCTGATTGACTTCTTGCACAGACACATGTTGCAAACATGATGTCTGGTCTAGATGCAGTTAGGTATAATAAGGACCCAATCATGCTTCTATATAAAGTTTGGTCAATCAGTTCATCCTTTTCATCAGACATGACAAGCTTATTTGTTGCCATGGGTGTGCTGCATGGTTTACAATCATTAATATCAAATTTATTCAAAAGTTCTTTAGCATATTTGCTTTGATGAATGAAAGTTCCATTTTGCATTTGCTGAACTTGGAGACCAAGAAAGCATTGCAGCTCACCCATTGCACTCATTTCAAACTCAGCTGTCATGAGTTCTCTAAACTCTTCACACATTGAATTACATGTGCTTCCAAAAATAATGTCATCCACATAAATCTGGACAATCATTAAATCCTTCCCTCTCCATTTTAGAAACAATGTTTTATCAATGGTACCTCTTTTGAAACCATTTGAGAGTAGGAAGTTGGAAAGAGTTTCATACCAGGCCCTTGGTGCTTGTTTCAGGCCATACAAGGCTTTGTTTAGCCTGTAGACATGATCTGGATAAAATGGATCCTCAAAACCTGGAGGTTGACAAACATATACCTCTTCTTGAATTGTACCATAGAGGAAAGCACTTTTGATATCCATTTGAAACACCTTCATGTTGTGGTTGACAGTAAAGGCCAGGAACAGTCTAATGGTTTCCAATCTTGCAACAGGGGCGAATGTTTCATCATAATCAATCCCCTCTTCCTGTCTGTAACCTTGAACCACAAGCCTGGCTTTATTCTTGACAACAATACCCCTTTCATCAGTTTTGTTCTTGAAGACCCACTTTGTGCCAATGGGACTAACCTCTTCTGGCAGTGGTACAAGTTCCCATACTTGTTGTCTTTTAAACTGTTGGAGCTCCTCTTGCATGGCTTCTACCCAACTATTGTCTTTCAGTGCCTCTTGGTACTTGACTGGCTGATGGAGTGATAGAAAACCAGCAAAAAGACAAATGTTTTGGGTTTGGCTTCTTGTGAGCACCCCTTCATTGATGTTGCCAATGATTTGATCAGGTGGATGAGATCTCAAGAAGATTAAATCTCCTTGGTATGGTATGATGGCATTTGTTGGTGAAGGCTGCAAATGTGTATCATCTGAGCTAACCACTGCTGGTGACTTTGATGACCCAGCAGTGGCTTCAAAAGGTGGTGGAATAGGAGGTAATGAAGTTGACACCTGCTGACTTTTATCCACTGTTTGGAGACTTTTGTCAGCAGTGTTTGAGGATGTGGAAGCAGTGGTTGATGGGCTACTTTGGTCAACAACTGTTGAGGTAGCAGTGATTGAGCTTTGACAACTGTTTTGAACAGCTGATGCTTTTCCCTTTGTGGCAGACCTTTGAGGGATGATGATTTCATACCCATAGTCTGGTGTTGTATCCTCTGATGGACCTGCACTGTTAGTCTTAACAGCAGTATTTTCAAAAGTAAATTTTTCAAGATCAAACAGATCTGCAGGATTTGCTGGGATTTTCATTGATGAAAGTTCATTGAACTTTACATTCAAAGTCTCCTCCACTTCCTTGGTCCGTGTATTGAACACTTTGTAGGCCTTGGCAGTGGTTGAGTATCCCAGATGATAACCACAATCAATTTTGGTTGCAAATTTTGAAATGGAATCTTTTAGGTTCAAAATAAAGCATGGGCAGCCAAACACCTTGAAGTAAGAGATCAGTGGTTTGATTTTATGCAGAATTTCATAGGCAGTCTTTTTGTGCTTGGGGTTTATTAAAACTCTGTTCTGGACATAGCAAGCAGTGTTTACTGCCTCTGCCAAGAAAGTTAATAGCAAACCTGAATCAGCAAGCATGGTTCTGGCAGCCTCAATCAAGGTTCTGTTCTTCCTTTCCACTACCCCATTCTGCTCTGGTGTTCTAGGGATGCTGTACTGCCTTACAATCCCTTTCTTCACACAGAAGGCATCCAACTCCTTATTTTTAAATTCTGTGCCATTGTCACTCCTGAAGCTTTTCACTGGAAGGTCAAGTTGCTTTTCAACCTGTGTCACAAAGTCTTGCAAAATGCATGCAGTCTCATCTTTTGAGTGTAAAAAGAAAGTCCATGTAAACCTAGAAAAGTCATCAACAATAACCGAACAATATCTTTTCTTCTTGAGGCTCATGACTTGAACTGGGCCAAACAAATCCATGTGTAGCATCTGCAAACACTGGGTTGTTTTGGACTCTTCAATGGACTTAAAAGAACTTTTATGTTGTTTTCCTTTTAAACAGGAAATGCAATGTTCAGGACAGGAAAACAATTTTTGTGGTAGGCCTCTCACCAAATTTTTTTTGAAATTTCAGTGATTGTCTTAAGATTTGTGTGCCCCAGTCTTCTGTGCCAAAGTTCTGTCTCTTTGTTAGAGGCAGCTGAGAACAGACAAGCATCGGCTCTGGGACACTCTTTTGACATGTCAACAACATAAACATTGCCACTTCTTTGAGCAACAAGTTTAGTTTGACCAGTTTTGATTATTGCTTCAATCTTTTTGACCATTTCTGGTCCAACAATCCTACAACAGTCTTTTGTGAAGAATGACCCAAACCCTTTGTCACTCATTTGTGATACACTCAGAAGGTTGAATTTTAGATTGTCTATCAGATTGACATTTTCAAATTTTACATTTCCAGACTGCACTGTACCAGACCCCAGAACTTTCCCTTTACTATTATTCCCAAAGGATATATCACCCCCTCCATGGATTTTAAAGTCTTTGAGGAGGGCTTTACATCCTGTCATGTGCCTGGAGCCTCCACTATCTACATACCAAAGACTATCAAAGCATGCAGAAGCTCCCTGCACATGAAGCAAAAGGATTAGTTCATTAGGGTCTCCAAAGCCAACAAGGCTTTGGATGGGGTCTCAACAGTGTCTGGGATGGATGCAGATTGATGGACAGTGGTTAAGTCAGGGGTTTGGACAGTTTTAGTACTGGTTCTTGCTAACTACTGTTGGGGGTCTTGACCAATCACCTGTTGGTAACCAAAAGGATGCCTGTTCACTTTATGTTTAGAGGGCCTTTTGTAGGCCTCATAAACGTGTGGAATCCTTTGGTAGGACTGTTTTTCCTTGCCTTTTCTGAACTGAGTGGCAGGGGGTGCATCAGTAACCTGAACATCTCTTTTGACAGATGTTTGGTTCAGCTGTTTTGTGACAGCTGTTTGAACTGGCACAAACAGTGGTTGTTTCTTGTTGAATTTGACAGATGATGATGATGATGATGATGAACTCAAGGATGTTTTAGCAATGTACTCATTCTTTTTCACATTAAAGTTTTTGAGATACACACATGCTTGAGTTTTGTGGTTTGTTTTACCACAAACAGTGCAACTTTCAGCTGAAACAATGACACTTGTTCTGTTTAAATCATAAGCTTTTAAGTGGAAACAGTCTTTTGTTAGATGATTCCTTTTCTCACAGAATTCACAAAACAAGTTATCAATTTTTTCTTTCTTCTTTCTCTTTTCAGACTCCTTTGCAGCAGAGGTTTTAACCTCTGTTGGGATGTCCTTGAGAGGAATGACTTTAGCTTTTGGAGCTTTAACACCATCAGTTGATGTAAAGTCCATTGGCTTGAAATTTTCAAGAATATCACACTCATCAGACCATTTTGGTTTAAACTGATAATCTTCAAGCTCCTCAAAAGTAGAGGATCCCATTGGTCTGTCAAGTGTGATTTTGTTACCAAGTTTGTCAGTGATTTTCACTTCTTGGCCATTCTTGTTTGTGGGTATGAACTCAGTGGTTACATCAGTGGTTTGAACAGATTTTCCAAAAGCAGTGTTTTCATCATCATGTTTTCTATAACCTACACCAAACTTCACATTGCTTTTTATCTGTTTTTCAAGCATAACCTCATACCCTTTGCATGATTTCACCCATCTTTCACAGGTGATCTGGGTGGACACCAACTCCTTTTTGCAAACTTGATATTTTTCTACCATAGTTTGGAGTTGAGTTTTGGTTATGCTTTGTTCTTCTTTCAGACTGCTGAGCTCTTTTTCCTTTTCAGTCAATTTGTTTTTAAGTTCTTTTAAAGACCTTTCAAATTTGACTTCATCAGTTAAGATTTTACTCCGAAGGTTTTCATTTACCTCTTTGATGTTAGCAAAAGCAATAATGCAATTGTCAGAACACAGTTTTTCAAGAACTTGAGGTGATACCTTGGCAGCAGCCATCATTGCACAATCACATTGATAATTTTCTTCATCATCAGCTCTTTCTTCTTTCTCACCTACTTTCTCATTTATCTCTTCTTCTTTGTCCTCTTTGGACCATGGGTCTGTCAGTGGTTCAATCAGGGTTTCTGAATTTTCTTCCAACAGCAATTCACCAGCAACTGCATTAACAACTGCTTCAGTCACCTCATCCACTGTTTCATCACTTAGCTGTTCACCTTCAGTTTCAATCCCCTCTGGTATTGACTCTAAAGCCATCAAACAAAATTCATCATTAGAAGGTTCATTAGAAGCATAGAGTGCAAAATTTTCATCACTAAGCTCATCAGGCATGCTGCTCCAGTCAACAAAGCCTTGAGTGAAAAAGCTTTGTTGATCTGGTTGTACCACTGCTGGAGCAGCAGTTTGAGGTGCAGGTTGCACTTGTGCCTGGGGGACAGGGGTTTGAACATATTGAATCTGTGGAACAGTGGTTTGGACATAATGCACAGGCACAGGGGCAGCAGCATAATGAGCAGTGTTAACATGTGCTGCAGGGGTATATTGGGTATAATGCACAGTGCTTTGATTTTGAGGTCTAGGGTTTGAACTAGGATGAGTGATTATAGGACCAGTTGTTTGACTCCTGCATTCCCTAGCGAAATGACCTAGCCTATTGCACTTGTAACACTTGATTTTCGATTTATCCAACCCAACCCTTAGATTCCCATGTAGCCCTGGGAACTTTCTCCCTGTTCTTTTGTAGAATTTTCTTGTTCTCATACTAAGCAAAGCCAGCTGATGCAAAATGTCCATCTCCTCTAAGCCAGTGGGATCAAAATGTTGCAAATCATTGAGTTCAAAGCACAAATTATCTGACATCTGGTTTTCAGTGTTTGCAGTGAAAGCATAATTTGCAGAGTGAGGATCAGGGTTGGTAAAGTTACCACCAGCTGTTATATCAATGAAATGATCATAACCCTGTTCCTTACTGCTGTTACCAGATTCTTCCTGACCAAGAAGTGCTGTGCTACCGAATGAGTAATCATCAGTGGCTTTTCCAGATTCTTGCAACTTCTTTTTCTGGTTCAACTCCCTTTCATAAGTCAGGAGTCTACCATGAAGTTGGGTCAGGGTCAGATCTTTGAACTCAACAGAGTTTCCAGTCACAAATGCAATTGTGTCCCATTTATCAGGTAGTGATCTAAGAAACCTGCTATTTTGGGTTGATTTTGGAAATTCAACCTTAACAAGTCTTAGCTCACTGATGAGACAACTGAACCGTTCAAATTGTTGGGTCAATGTTTCACCCTTAATGTGACAAAAGGTTTCATACTACTGATTCAGAATTTCCCTATTGTTTTCAATAACTTCTTCAGTACCCCCAAACTGTTCCTTCAATGCATCCCTTAGCTCTTTGGCACTGTTGCAATGCAACAGTCCAGCATAGATCTCATTTGGTAATGTAGATGCTATGAGGCTAAATGCTTTGGCATCCAGTTCGAACTTTTGAAAATCAGTTTCAGTATAGTTTTCATAAGGTTTTGGTACGAACTTCTTTGGATCCTCGGCACTTGGCACCGTAGGAACATGGGGACCAAAAACGACAGACCTCCAACATCCAGTGTTCTGTTGAGCAAGGATGTGACCCATCCTTCTCTCCCAGATGTTGTATTCATTACGTTTAAGCATAGGTGGTTTAAAAAGCGAGCCAACATTATTCTTATCATCTTGTGATTGTGACGTCATCTTGGTTGTTTTACAGGCACTGATTAATCAACTTTAATGGTGATTAAACCTTACTCTGTTTTTCAACAAACCGAACAAACTATCGATATCAACGATTTTGAGCTGAACTATTTATGTCAAAATGATTGTTAAATCAAATTTGACTGTCCAGGCTCTGATACCAATTGTTGGATCTGAGTTTGGTTTTGATTGCATTTTCTGTTTGAATTATAATGGAAATGAATGAGTTGTGCAGCGGAATTAATATGGAAACAAACTTTGCATACAATGAAACGAGAGTATTGCTTTGATCAAGACATTTTCAACACAGAACCGAATGATTGAATTTAATTTCAACAACGATTACAAAGTAATGCTTGAATACAAACTCCCCCTCAGCCAGAGCTCAGTGTTTGTTCGTGCAAAGAAGACGGTGTTGCAAAGAGCTAATAGAACAGTACAGAGCACTGTTCTATTTATAGGCACTAGCAAACCACTGAGCATCTTAAGCTGACGTCACCATGAAAGTGACATCTAACCTCCTAACAAACTCTAACCTCTGATCTATACAAACACTGCTATGCTAACTACTGCTATTACATTTCATTACATAAAAGACACTTAAACAGCTGCTGCATCCTTCCACTGCTGTGAACCCAGCAGTTCTTGTCCGGATCAGCAGTACTTGACTCAAGACAGTAGATTGGGCAGCAGAGCTTCAGTCTTTCATCAGGTCTTTACTTGAACAGCAGTTGTAGATCAGCAGTTTGCATGATCAACAGATAGGACGTCAACAGATGTTGAAATCACTATCAAGGGGAGAGACTTGTATGTAACCATCTGTAAACGTCTGCTTATTATGGATCCACTGCTCTGATCCAGTTTTGGCTTTAATTATCTGTTCCTTTGGTAGGGTTCAATCCCAACAACATGCATCATTCACCACAAGATACGCTATAATTTCCCGAAGCCGATTTCAAGTACCTGTAGAACACGTTAAAATCAAATGTCAACATAAAGGAAGGTGAGTTCACTTATTCGTTTACTAACAGATTTTATTTCAAGGAAAACTTTCTGATTAGGCGTTTATTTGAAAACATCTATGTAATTTTAGAAAGTCCACTTTACTCCTTTGATAAAATCCATGGGCCTTCCATCGGGTCATTACTCCGACAATTGTAATACTGCCCAGGTTTTGTATATTAAATTATAGCGTCAATTTTCAGACTCGTATGTTAGCTAGACGATACGAACTATATATTAACCATGCAGGGATAACCAAAGCTAGACAATAAACAGAATTTAAATTTGTCGTTTGACATTGACTTGGGGCGATCGGTCATGACGGGGTTGTCAACCCGATAGATTTACCAACAATTCTTCGCGTGCAATACTTAAATGATTAAACGACATCATGGGCGCACGGTTGTTTCTCTTCAAGAACAATATTGTGACAACTCGGAATTTAGAACCCTTCATTGTATCTCGATGTAACATGCTTGAACGTTATGTGTTCATATATTAGTAAATGAAAGTTCGTGATTATCTTGATGTGCTATGTGTTATTAAGGTGTACGTATAAAGTATAGTTTTTATACAAGTATGTATGTAGTGAACCGGAACCAAAACACAAGGACCCGACTCGAGACCGCTCGGTCTCAAGTGAACAGTAAAACAGTTGGGCCGGTTGGGCCACGCACCTCCTTTAATCCATCCGGAACCCATTAGGGTGCACCAACTTGGAGCTAGTATATAACCCTTGTTGATAGCCAACCTTGCCATTTTTGGGCAACCTACATACACTCTCCTACACACACTCTCTCTCTCACTAAAACCCTAGAACACCACCACAAACCTCCTCTCATCCTTCTCTCGGATCCAACCGGCAACACTAGGACTCTCGGATCGAGCTTGGGATCATCATCCGGAAGTTCACTCATCATACCCTCATCTAGCCGGTTAGTGTCTCCCATTAGTTGTTTAGTGACAAAATGCATGAAGATTGTTGTTTATCTATGATGAAGGTGTTTGTTTGATAAAAGATGCTTGGTTGGTAAATGACATACATCATAAAGGTGTTGATGTGTGATGATATAGGTTAGTGATTCATGTTATGTGTTTTTATTTCGGTTGATGATGTATGATGATGTTATATGATGATGTAATGTTGTCTTGGTATAAATAATATGTGATTGATCATGAAGGATTGTAATCGGCTCTATATAGGTTTAGATCCGAATGGCTTGGTTATGTTTAGGTATGAATGAGGAGGTTTATTGCTCATGAAATCGGATTTGCATATGTGTATTAGATGATGTTCATGTTAATCGGATTTCGTATTAAGGATTCTAAGAATCGAATGCTTGATTAACCGGCTATTATATATATTATGATCGAATGATTGTTGAGTTGTCATGATTAGAATATATGATAGGATAGGGTTGTTTGATAAATCATATTGCAAAATGTTGAAAACCCTAAAATGATGAACAAGTTTGAATGTTAATATGAATATTTGAATATGCAATGAACACTTGAAGGATGCCTTGTTTGATCCATTTGATTTAGATATTAGACAAAGAAACATGTTTGTGTGTTTTTATTGGATAGTACACAATTTCATGCACATGAAATTGCAATGCTATTGGATAGTACATCAAGGTTCTAGAAGGATTTCTGTTACCAGGTATGCAAGTCGAGACCCTCGGTCTCGACTCGAGACCATTAAGTTACAGCTCGAGACCGCAGTGATTGCGACTCGACACCATCACGTGACAACTCGAGACAAGCTTTAAGGACTCGGAACCAGCAAGGTCTCGACTCGAGATCTCATGGTCTCGAATCGAGACTGAACTCGAGACCTCTAAGTTTCCAACTCATGCCTGCACCACTCGAGACCAGCCATTCATGACTTGAGAACTCCTGGTTGCGACTCGAGACTGCATGTTCTCGAGTCGAGACCACCTTCTCTCGACTGGGTTGCTTGTTTCCGTTATTGGGCCGAATTGTTTGGACTATTCACGCTTATTACTGTTTAACTGGATTATGTGTTACTGTTAATTGGACTGTGTGTTAACTGTTACTGTTTAAGAACGTGGACAGGCCCAATAACTTAGAAGATGAATATATGTCATGTATGCTATATGTTAGATACGTGTAGGATATACGTGACTCCTTTACACCCAAACCTGACCTATACTGGTGACCATATTAGGACGTGGTGACCAGCATACTTAACCAAGTAAACTAAACTGCCGAGCAACCCAAGGTGAGTTCACACTCTCGACAAAGCATGGGATTCCCAGGGGTTAGGGATGGGGTTAAGGAACATGGATTCCTCGTCCTTTATTGGGTAGGACAGTGCTGGTTCAGGAATATAATTCCTCGTCCTCTTGGACAGATAACTTTCACTAGACCAAAACTCTATCACGAAGTCCCTCCTTTTTATATCGACTTAATCGCCGGGCCAATGGCGAGCGGGTCATTAGTTAGATAGCGCTATTTAGGTTTGACAAACCTCACACCGTGCCGCAGAGGACGGGCGCGAACTAATGGATCTGGACACGTCAATGATGATAGACATTGACAGTTCAGGGCACATAAACATGACTACAGTCAGCAGTCGATATGTAACGAGTCTAGTAGCATATACATGGGGTAGCCCCCACGGCCAAAAAGCTAGATAAACAAACATGGGGTAGCCCCTACGGCTGGATTGCCAGAGTAATTGGGTTAAACAAATCACGTTTTCAACTATGGGGTAACCCCCACGGCAGGATGCCAGATAAAGTAAACTGTTTTCGAAACAACCTAAAACGAACACCCAACTGTGAACTCCCTCAACATTCTTGTTGACTCGTTACTACATGCTTTGCAGGTCAATAGGTACTTAGCTGGAGCTTGCATGGAAAGGAATCGTTGTGGGACATGGACAGCTGTGTGCCATGTTAAACTTTGAAACAATTAAACTTATGTTTTGGTTTTAAACATTATGCTTCCGCTTGCAACTTAAACTATGTTTTGGTGGACACCAATTGTATTGGTTGGATTTTTATACTCACTTACATGCTTGTTCAATATGATTGGTGGCTGGATCCTGGTCAGTCACGCCTCCAAACGGTGGTATTCCGCAGGTGGATTTTGGGGGTGTGACAGATTGGTATCAGAGCCATTGGTTATAGTGAACTTGGTTTTAATAAGGGGAAAAAGTTTTATTAAAATCAGACTATAACCTGTACAGTGCTCTACGGTCCACAACGACGCTTCACTCCACATGCAAGGCTCGACGTTCTAGGTGATATGATCTATGTATATATTGCCTACTTGTTAGTTACATAGTGCATTGCTCATGGTATGCTTGGTTAGTATAACTACTGTTGCTTGAACACGTGTGTGCTTACTCTCTTCTGCCATCGCATTTTCGCGAACCCCTCTCACTCATGTTCCTCTTGATATGAAGATCATGTCTGGACGCGTTAACATGACTCAAGCCCAGTTGACGGCTCTGATTAACGAACAAGTTGCTGCGGCGCTTGCAGCTGCACACGCAGGAGGTATATCCTGCAGTCCCAACTCATTCTAGGATCTTTAGATCCTACTCTCGTGAATCAACCTTTGTGTTAAACTCTGTCCTTTCTTACACCCACAACAGGTCAACACGCTCAGCCACCTGTGTGCACCTTTAAAACTTTTATGGATTGCCGACCAACTACTTTCAGCGGCATTGAAGGAGCCGTAGGTCTTCTTCACTGGTTTGAGAAACTAGAATATGTGTTCGAAATGTGTGAATGCCCTGAGGCGCGCAGGGTGAAGTTTGCTACCGGTACTCTCGAGGGTTTAGCTCTCACATGGTGGAATGCTCAGGTCCAAATGCTGGGGTTGGTTGCTGCTAACGCCACCCCATGGAACAATTTTAAAGAGATGATCAAGGAAGAATACTGCAGTCGTGATGACATTCATAAGCTGGAAGTCGAGTTCTTCAACCTCAAGATGACGGGGTCAGAAATTGAGGCGTATACGAAGAGATCAAATGAGCTTGCATTATTGTGTCCTACTATGGTGGACCCTCCAATTAAGCGTATCGAACTTTATCTCAAGGGCTTAGCGCCGGAAATCCAAAGTCATGTGACTTCAACAAACCTCGCCACCATCCAGCAGGTTGTTCAGTAGGCTCACCGTCTCACTGATCAGGCGGTGGAGCAGAACAGGTTACCAAAATGTTTAAGTGCTACAGCTACTTCGGATGCTCCTAGTGACAACAAGAGAAAATGGGATGGAGCTTCAAGTAAGGGTTCGACTTCTGTTCAGTCTCAGTCTCAGCAGAGAAAGACTGATGACTACAAGAGCCCCAGTCAGCAATCATCTGGTGGTCAAGGTCATGGTGGGTACAAGGGGAATCACCCCAAATGCAATCGCTGCAACCTCCACCACAGCGGGCCATGCACCAGGGGTAACTGTCATCGGTGCAACAAGCCAGGTCACGCCGCCAAGGATTGCAGAAGCTTATACCCCGCAAACCAGAATCGTCAACAACAAGCCCCTCAGAACCAGCGACAGCAGCAGCAGCAGCAGCAAGGTATCAACAAAGGGTGCTTTCAGTGTGGAGCTGAAGGCCATTTCAAGAGAGACTGCCCCCAACTGAACCGGAACCAGAACAACAACAACAACAACAATAACAATAATCAGGGGAATGGTAACAATGGGAACAACAACAACAACAACAACAATGGTGCCAGGGGGCGGGTGTTCGTGATTGGTCAAGGTGAAGCGAGGAATGACCCCAATGTTGTGATGGGTAAGTTCCTTCTCGACGACGTTTATGTTACAATTTTATTTGATTCGGGTGCCGATACTAGCTACGTGTCACTAGAAGTTAGTCAAATGCTTAAGCGTATTCCAACACCTTTGAACAACAAGCACACTGTAAAGCTAGCAAATGGTAAGAGTTTAGAGGCCACACACGTAGTCAAGGGTTGTAAACTTGTTCTTGCTAACCAGACCTTCTCTATCGACCTTATTCCTATCGTCTTGGGTAGCTTCGACGTTGTCATTGGGATGGATTGGTTATCCCAACACCGAGCAGAGATTATTTGCAACGAGAAGATTGTTCGTATTCCTGGTTCCGATAGTGAACCTCTCATGATTCGTGGCGACAAGAGGGGTGCTGTTGAGAACATCATATCTTTCCTTAAGGCCTATAAGTGCTTGCGAAAGGGCCACACTGCCATTTTGGCTCTCGTTACTGACACCTCGGAGAAAGAGAAGAAGATAGAAGATTTTCCAATTGTACGCGACTATCCTGAGGTGTTTCCTGAGGAATTACCTGGCCTTCCGCCTCATCGCCAGGTCGAGTTCCAAATCGAGCTAGCTCCTGGAGCTGCACCTATAGCTCGTCCACCTTATCGTTTAGCTCCATCAGAGTTGGAAGAACTCTCTACGCAACTACAAGAACTCTTGGATAAGGGTTTTATTCGTCCTAGCTCATCACCTTGGGGAGCTCCAGTATTATTCGTGAAGAAGAAAGACGGTACCTTCAGAATGTGCATCGACTACCGGGAACTCAACAAGGTGACAGTGAAGAATCGTTATCCTCTACCACGTATTGACGACTTGTTCGACTAGCTGCAAGGGTCGAGCTACTACTCCAAGATTGATTTGAGATCGGGATATCACCAGCTGAGAGTCCGAGAAGAGGACGTCTCCAAAACGGCCTTTAGAACCCGTTATGGACACTATGAGTTTTTGGTCATGCCTTTTGGGCTGACAAACGCACCTGCGATTTTCATGGACTTGATGAATCGAGTGTGCAAGCCTTACCTAGACAAGTTTGTTATAGTCTTCATCGACGACATCCTGATCTATTCCAAGAGTCAGGAGGAACACGAGCAACATCTACGACTTATTTTGGAACTCCTTCGAACGGAACAGCTTTACGCAAAGTTCTCGAAATGCGACTTCTGGCTTCTTGAAGTCCATTTCCTAGGCCATGTGGTAAACAAGGATGGGATTCACGTTGATCCATCCAAGGTAGACTCGATTAAGAACTGGCCTGCGCCTCGTACACCAACGAAAATTCGCCAATTCTTGGGTTTGGCAGGTTACTACAGGAGGTTCATTAAGGATTTTTCCAAGATTGCACAGCCTCTCACCTCACTAATGCAGAAAGGGGTTGTTTATCGATGGGAAAATGCACAGGAATTAGCATTTCAGCATTTAAAGGATAGACTTTGCAGCGCACCTATCCTTTCATTGCCAGAGGGCACAGACGATTTTGTGGTTTACTGCGACGCGTCAATTCAGGGTCTTGGCTGTGTATTGATGCAACAAGATAAAGTTATAGCCTACGCCTCACACCAACTTAAAGTTCATGAAAGGAACTACACTACACACGATTTAGAGCTGGGAGCTGTTGTTTTTGCACTTAAGATATGGAGACATTACCTGTACGATACCAAGTGCACCATTTACACCGATCACAGGAGTCTCGAGCACATCTTCAAATAGAAGGAGCTAAACATGCGTCAACGACGATGGGTCGAGTTATTAAACGATTACGAATGTGCAATCAAGTACCATCCTGGCAAAGCCAATGTTATGGCTGATGCCCTTAGTCGAAAGGACACTGCGCCTAAGCGCGTACGAGCCTTGCAGCTCACTATACATTCTAGTCCTCCTTCCCAAATACGAGACGCTCAAGTAGAGGCATTGAAACCAGAAAACGTCAGGGCTGAAGCCCTACCCGGCTCAAGGCAACGCTTAGAACAGAAGGAAGACAGTGCTTACAACGTAACGGGATGCATTTGGGTCCCACTCTACGGCAACTTACGAGAGCTTGTGATGGATGAAGCACACAAGTCTCGCTACTCGGTACATCCTGGATCGGATAAGATGTACCACGATATCAAAACTACGTATTGGTGGCCTAGCATGAAGGCCCACATAGCAACGTACGTCAGCAAGTGTTTGACTTGTGCGAGAGTCAAGACGGAATACCAGAAACCCTCAGGCCTACTCCAACAACCAGAGATACCACAATGGAAATGGGAGCAAATTTCCATGGATTTCGTTACTGGCCTGCCTAGATCTCAGCGCGGAAATGATACTATTTGGGTGATCGTGGATCGACTCACAAAGTCTGCACACTTCTTGGCGATCAAGGAAACGGATAAGTTCTCCACTCTAGCAGACGTATACCTTAAGGAAGTTGTCTCGAGGCACGGGGTGCCCACCTCCATTATCTCGGACCGTGATGCACGTTTTACTTCAGAGCTGTGGCAAGCAATGCACAAATCCTTTGGCTCACGTTTAGACATGAGCACAGCGTATCACCCTCAGACGGACGGGCAGTCTGAGCGCACTATTCAAACCTTAGAAGACATGCTTCGTGCATGTGTAATTGACTTTGGCAACAGCTGGGAAAAGCATCTGCCAGTTGTGGAATTCTCGTACAATAACAGCTACCACACCAGCATTAAAGCTGCTCCATTTGAGGCATTGTACGGGCGTAAATGCCGGTCACCTCTTTGTTGGGCAGAGGTGGGGGATAGTCAGATCACTGGTCCAGAACTTGTGGTAGACACAACCGAATGAATTGCTCAAATACGACAACGCATGGCGGCAGCTCGTGATCGTCAGAAAAGCTACGCCGATAAGGACAGGAAACCACTTGAGCTCCAGGTTGGGGAGCGGGTACTACTCAAAGTTTCACCCTGGAAGGGTGTGGTCCGTTTTGGCAAACGAGGCAAACTTAACCCACGATACGTCGGACCTTTTGAAATCATCGAGAAAATAGGCAAGGTGGCCTACAAACTGAACTTACCAGCAGAACTCAGTGCAGTTCACAACGTTTTCCATGTGTCAAATCTGAAGAAGTGCCTGTCAGATGAGACCCTCGTAGTTCCTTTGAAGGAGCTCACCATCGACGAGCAGTTACGATTCGTCGAGGAACCAGTTGAAATCACGGACCGGGATGTTAAGGTCCTCAAGAACACTAGAATACCTCTCGTTCGAGTTCGTTGGAACTCACGTCGCGGCCCAGAGTTCACCTGGGAACGCGAAGAACAGATGAAACAAAAGTATCCCCAACTATTCGCAAACAGTACAACCACTACTGAGGCTGAAGCTACAGAATTTCGGGACAAAATTCCAGATCAACGGGGGGAGGATGTGACACCCCAGGAAAACCACACAACTTAATTAGCTTCCTCAGTAAGTACTTACCAAATTTCGGGATGAAATTTCTTTCAACTTGGGGATAATGTGACAACTCGGAATTTAGAACCCTTCATTGTATCTCGATGTAACATGCTTGAACGTTATGTGTTCATATATTAGTAAATGAAAGTTCGTGATTATCTTGATGTGCTATGTGTTATTAAGGTGTACGTATAAAGTATAGTTTTTATACAAGTATGTATGTAGTGAACCGGAACCAAAACACAAGGACCCGACTCGAAACCGCTCGGTCTCGAGTGAACAGTAAAACAGTTGGGCCGGTTGGGCCACGCACCTCCTTTAATCCATCCGGAACCCATTAGGGTGCACCAACTTGGAGCTAGTATATAACCCTTGTTGATAGCCAACCTTGCCATTTTTTGGCAACCTACACACACTCTCTCTCTCTCACTAAAACCCTAGAACACTACCACAAACCTCCTCTCATCCTTCTCTCGGATCCAACCGGCAACACTAGGACTCTCGGATCGAGCTTGGGATCATCATCCAGAAGTTCACTCATCATACCCTCATCTAGCCGGTTAGTGTCTCCCATTAGTTGTTTAGTGACAAAATGCATGAAGATTGTTGTTTATCTATGATGAAAGTGTTTGTTTGATAAAAGATGCTTGGTTGGTAAATGACATACATGATAAAGGTGTTGATGTGTGATGATATAGGTTTGTGATTCATGTTATGTGTTTTTATTTCGGTTGATGATGTATGATGATGTTATATGATGATGTAATGTTGTCTTGGTATAAATAATATGTGATTGATCATGAAGGATTGTAATCGGCTCTATATAGGTTTAGATCCGAATGGCTTGGTTATGTTTAGGTATGAATGAGGAGGTTTATTGCTCATGAAATCGGATTTGCATATGTGTATTAGATGATGTTCATGTTAATCGGATTTCGTATTAAGGATTCTAAGAATCGAATGCTTGATTAACCGGCTATTATATATATTATGATCGAATGATTGTTGAGTTGTCATGATTAGAATATATGATAGGATAGGGTTGTTTGATTAATCATATTGCAAAATGTTGAAAACCCTAAAATGATGAACAAGTTTGAATGTTAATATGAATATTTGAATATGCAATGAACACTTGAAGGATGCCTTGTTTGATCCATTTGATTTAGATATTAGACAAAGAAACATGTTTGTGTGTTTTTATTGGATAGTACACAATTTCATGCACATGAAATTGCAATGCTATTGGATAGTACATCAAGGTTCTAGAAGGATTTATGTTACCAGGTATGCAAGTCGAGACCCTCGGTCTCGACTCGAGACCCTCGGTCTCGACTCGAGACCATTAAGCTACAGCTCGAGACCGCAGTGATTGCGACTCGAGACCATCACGTGACAACTCGAGACAAGCTTCACGGACTCGGAACCAGCAAGGTCTCGACTTGAGATCTCATGGTCTCGAATCGAGACTGAACTCGAGACCTCTAAGTTTCCAACTCATGCCTGCACCACTCGAGACCAGCCATTCATGACTCGAGAACTCCTGGTTGCGACTCGAGACTGCATGTTCTCGAGTCGAGACCACCTTGTCTCGACTGGGTTGCTTGTTTCCGTTATTGAGGCGAATTATTTGGACTATTCACGCTTATTACTGTTTAACTGGATTATGTGTTACTGTTAATTGGGCTGTGTGTTAACTGTTACTGTTTAAGAACGTGGACAGGCCCAATAACTTAGAAGATGAATATATGTCATGTATGCTATATGTTAGATACGTGTAGGATATACGTGACTCTTTACACCCAAACCTGACCTATACTGGTGACCATATTAGGACGTGGTGACCAGCATACTTAACCAAGTAAACTAAACTGCCGAGCAACCAAAGGTGAGTTCACACTCTCTACAAAGCATGGGATTCCCAGGGGTTGGGAATGGGGTTAAGGAACATGGATTCCTCGTCCTTTATTGGGTAGGACAGTGCTGGTTCAGGAATATAATTCCTCGTCCTCTTGGACAGATAACTTTCACTAGACCAAAACTCTATCACGAAGTCCCTCCTTTTTATATCGACTTAATCGCCTGGCCAATGGCGAGCGGGTCATTAGTTAGATAGCGCTATTTAGGTTTGACAAACCTCACACCTAAAACGAACACCCAACTGTGAACTCGCTCAACATTCTTGTTGACTCGTTACTACATGCTTTGCAGGTCAATAGGTACTTAGCTGGAGCTTGCATGGAAAGGAGTCGTTGTGGGATATGGACAGCTGTGTGCCATGTTAAACTTTGAAACAATTAAACTTATGTTTTGGTTTTAAACGTTATGCTTCCGCTTGCAGCTTAAACTATGTTTTGGTGGACACCAATTGTATTGGTTGGATTTTTACACTCACTTACATGCTTGTTCAATATGATTGGTGGCTGGATCCTGGTCAGTCACGCCTCCAAACGGTGGTATTCCGCAGGTGGATTTTGGGGGTGTGACAAATATGATGTCTGCCTCACGTACAATATATATATCCTACTAATATGACAATTTAATACACGACGTTGTACGAATCCCTTGAAATCCCCGACGAAATGTAAGCCTATGCTGATACTTACTCTCTTGAGACCAAGAAATATTCGTACCAACCCTACGGTCGTTTTCCCCCAACCACCGTGCATAATCCCGTTTCTACCCGAAACATGTTTATTCTTCAAAACCATTTCATCCCGAAATACATATATAATTTCTCAAAAATCCATATATTTTCAATGAAAATATATAATTTATATAAAAAGGTATGTTTTATTTCAAAAACATTATTAAACCCTTTTATTGGCGTGTTCTACCCCCAAAATATATAAAGCAGTAAAAAGAGGGGTTTAGTGACACTCACCTTTGGGTGCGTATTTTAATATCGCAATCCCAGAAATTGATTATATACGTCCTAATATGGGAACAATTTCTAAATCAAAACAACATTTAATCACAAAAATCCTAAGTTTCTCAGTTTCTTAGAATTATCACATAACTTTGAGATTTTCTCGAAAAGTTGTCATTTTTTATTATGTTGGCAAGTTAGTATATATATATATATGAGTCCATATATATATTTATATATTTATTATGATTTTGAGATTTGAACAATTTTTATTGGTGACCATTATTGTGTAATTCCCTTAACTCTCCCGTTTATACGTGATATACCTACGATTTACGCATCATAGTATTTATACACAAACGTTCATATAATTTAACACCGAAACTCATGAAATCTTGTTAATTTATCTATTTTGTCATTTTCAAAGCAAATACACACGAAATATCCTATATATATCAAATTTCATGCTCGACAAACAAGTTACACATTTAACGCACTTTTACTGTTTTTACCGCACAATACGTACATGCATACATACAAAAATCTAAATTTCCTATTATTAGATTAACACTTAACATATTATCACATTTATATGTCAAAATCACTTAACACATTTTATCACAAAAGATTCACGCAAGATTCACCCATACTAATGTTCACTGAAAAATGCGTACTTTAGCGATTCGGTAACGTTTTTTTGCGTCGGAAGTCACGTATGACCAACCAAACACCAAGTAAGCTTGAAATTAGTTAAAATAATTATTTTTAAACTAAAAATATTAGTTTATTTACTGATCTAAATTAGTTTTATAAAAATCATCCGAAAAGCCGATTTTTGACCGTTTTAACGCATAGTTTTGCGTTAAATGTTACCGTAACCATCTCAACTCGAAATGACTTGATATTTTAACACAATACATGTTATTTACTGATTAATATAGTGGTTATAATAAGATTAGTGCAGTTTTTGTTTAAGTCACATAAATCATGCGATTTCACGTATTTTACAACTTCTAATGCACCAAGTACAACATGCAAAGCTATCAAACAGTATGACAAAGTTACATATCATTAAACACTTCAAAATAACTTTATTTTAAGATTTATAATCTGATATAAAACTATTTTTATCATAACATCATTTATCCATCATTTTAGGTACATACACCCACATGCATGACTATGTACAAGCACTTAATGCATATATATCATATCATCATCATCTTACATAACCTTAAATGAATCTAAGGATACATTTACTTCATGTTTTTATAAATCACAACATGTTCATCTCATAATCATTAGATTATTTCACATAAATGCATCATTCCATCTTTATTTACGTATGACAAAATTTAGTGTACACACTTACATATACATAAATACATACACGACATACACACTTATACACATGCATATAATTCCAAAATCTTACTTTTTATCACATCCATTTCAAATCATTAAAACCTTTTTAAGAACATTCTTTTGATCACACATGCATTTCACTTTACAAAAATATCATCAAACAAGAATCTAGCAATAGTCAAAACTCAACATACATTTACATATATACATACATACGGATACATATATACATACAAGTTCATTCGTTTTATTTTTCTTTAAAAACCCATTTGTTTTAGTTTTCAAGTTAGTGTTTAAATCTAAGTACAAGAGAAACTTCCATCATTATTTTAGATCATCAAGAATCAAAACAAGATTTGTAAAATGAACTTTATACCTTCAAGATTTTAGAAGGGTTTTTGAGAATAGATGATGAGATGGAGGTTGTTCTTGCTTGAAATCACTTCCAAACACCCCTTTTTAGCTTGAAATCATCTTGAAAGAACCTTGAATTTTCATGAAAATAGTTTGGAATTTTTGAATGTATGTGTTAGAGGGGTGTTCGGCCGTGAGGTTTCAAGAGGGGAAGAGAGAGAGAGTTGTTTGATGTTGTTTTGAAGAAGGTGGAGTGTGTGTAAGAGTTCTAATGATTATGTACAAGACACAAGGTCCACATGTCATGTTTTCACAATTCCAAGAAGTGGTGGCACCACCCTTGGCCGCCAACTCTCCTTCTCTCTCTTATATACACATAAATTACATATACATACACATACATATATATATGTAGATTAGTGATAATAACAGGTATTTTACTGGATACCGGGTATTTTATCTAGCGTTTTAATCCCGTTTTAGTGCGTTTTAAATTATTTTTATCATTCTATAAAAACAATCACTCAAAATTATTACTGAAATAATTACCAGTTGCCTAGACTGGTTGCGTTGTGGGTATTTGGCAGTATGCGCGCTGTGCTGCGCGGTACACGTTAAAAATCGCAAAAATAGGAATTTGAGCGTTTTTATTTATTTTTGTCATTCTATAAGAATAAACATATCAAATTATGGTTAAAATGATTTTCAGTTGTCTTGACGGGCTGCGTTGACAGTATTTTGTCGGTATACGTGCTGCTTCGCGCGGTACGCACTTAAACTCGAAAAATAGGGTTTCTTAGCGTTTTAATTTATTTTTCCTCATGAATAGGATTAAAATTATTATTTTAATCATAACAGACTATTTTTAGGATTTTAACACTGTCCGCGTGGTCACCGAGGTTCGTTTTGCATTTTAACCGTTATGCGATAAGCGTCTATCTTACCGTTGCCAACATAATTTTTATCAATACACTAAATTTCACATATAAACACCATAATTAGTCAAATATAGTCCTGTTACCTATTCACAATACGTGCTATAATTGTACGGTACGACCTGAAAAGCCAGGTGTCACAGTCTCCCCCTGTTTAGGAAATTTCGTCCCCGAAATTTTTACTTTGCAGGTTTTGTTTTCGCACTAAATAAAATAACACAACGAATCTATTGAATATAGTCTCATAGTTTCCGCGAGAAACTTGGATTCTTCCGAAGAATCCTTGTAGCTCTATATTACACACGTTCTCGATTCCTATACCCTCATCTCAACACTCTCCACCCTTTCCAGGGTCCGCCATTCGTAACCTTACATCAAGGAAATCAAGGTTTCATCAAGGCAGATGTATCTCGTGGCGATAAACTTGATCGAATGAATTCCTTGTCCATAAACTCTGAAAACTATCTCGTCATTTCCATCACTTCAGGCAGTGTTTATTCTGTATGAAGATTGTGCAATCAGGCGTAGCACCGTGAGTTAGATCGATACGAAGTTCGATCCATCTCGCAGGGAAGATCCAGGTAAGTCTTTTTAGGAAGACCTCCGGATAGTTGCGTTTTGATTGAAATCTCTCCAACGTTCCTACATTCGGTTTCCGTATCCATCGCGTTTACTACAAACGCTGGATAACCCCTTTCTCTACAACTCAGCATCCTCACAATACTGACCGCTCCCGATTATCAACACTCAACATCCGATTCTATCACTTCTCGCGAACAGCTTCCGCCTTTCCGTTATCATCAGGACGAATGATTCCAACTAGCTTCTCCGTGCAACAGTCCTCATTTCTTCCTCTGAAAGTAAATTCATCCTTGCATTTTCATCAAAGTTTCTTAATTCCACCGATACGAATCCAATCTCTAAAACTACAATCACCTTAGTAAACGCTATAACCACGAACGACCTCGCTAGTTTCTATCAATTTACCGATTATTAATTCTATCGGACATTTTATACTTGGCTTACTTATAGGTGAACACAACAATGGTTCACAGTTTCTAGAACGAAACTCAGTTAGCTTTAGTATCATAAGTATGAACTTAAATTGGCTTTTGATTCGAAACATACCGGTAACAGTAGCAGGGCTCTCGCTTGCCTTCCTGACACTTGTCCCAACGGAGTTACTCTTAACATCCAGTCTTTTCGAATTCGGACATTCTCTTTTGTAGTGTCCTTGTCCACCGCATGTAAAGCATCCTTCAAGCACAGCTCCATCCAATGTACTCTTAGCGTAACACTGGGAAGTCACATGTCTGGTTCGGCTACATCTGGCGCACTTCTCTTGTCCATCACCGTCCTTACCCTTTCCTGACTCTTGAGGGTTAGCTGCACTTGCTTTCTCCAACTTGCGTTTCGTCCTACTTCCAATTTCAGGAGTCTTCTTGGAGCTCTCGGGTTTGCGCTTCTTTGAATTTTCAATTTCAGGTTCAGACCGCTGAAATACTCGGATAACTGACTCATTCTGACAACCTGATATCACGCATATCGAGGTCACGTCATTGCATAGAACACCAATAAATGATCTTGGGCTACAACCCTGGATTGTTTTGTGTACGCTTTGGTGCACTGTTCATATAGTTATTAGAAATCAGGAATACGTTCCAATGAGATCATGACAAATGAACAACCAAAACCTTCCGATCATTATTTTACCTAAAGGGTTTCCAATCTGTGTCCCACCAAGATCCTGCCCAGGAGTATTACAATCACGTTTCTGACCGTCATTTTGGTTAGCATCACGCTGTTCCAAGGCAGTATTAACGTGTTGAGTTATGAGTCGTGCCAACTCCTCTGGGGTGGCAGGTAGTCCAGTATCCGGTTTTGCTTTTGGCGGCATTTTCGTCATTTCTATTATTTACAACAATAATAATCACATGAGACGATAACCAAAATAAAATAATTCAATCATTAAATATTAGTGGACCAAACATAGCGCATGTATAATATCCACATATTAATGAGAACAATTTCTAAACCAAAAGTTAACTATCTGATATTATCATAGAAATTAACAACTTGTTTTTCGGTACATCATGTCTAATCATCGGTATATCTACATCGACATCCATAACAAGTTTTTCACATAATTTCTACCAAATATCACAAAATATAATTGGCACGCAGGCCCCCCAAAAGAAAAGAAAATATCAAAAGAGTATCCAGACACAACAACCAAAACAAACAACCACCAACAAACATAAATAGCATCTAACACTTCATCCCTATGAAGTCTAGCATCCTCCTAACCAACTCCTCCAAATCTACGATCCTCCAATGCATCTGATCCATCGCGCTGTCATCTAACTCCTTCAACTCATTGTACCAGTCGATTTGTCCCTCGAGGTCCTTCAGCTTTCCCTTGGTTGTTTCTAGCTCTTCACGCATGGCAGCGAACTGTCGGTCACAATGGCAACATCGATCCACCCAAAATCCTTTCTGCTTCTTAGAAGCAGATGCAGTCTTAGCTTGTGACGTAGAAGCTACCTCTCCAGCAGGCCTAACTCTCTTTCTGCGGCGATAATACACTAATAGAGGCGTAGGAGATGTGCGTGTCTCAATAACAGGTAAAGGTGTCTCTGATAAAACAGGTGAAGGGACCTCAGGAACAGGCTCGATCACAGTAGCAGGTGGAGCAACAGAGGGCTCTAATGGTAGAGCAGTAACAATAGTGGCATCCACTGCTGGTGCAATACTGAAAGGTCCTCCAAACATAGGGACATCTCTGATCACGTCATCGATAACTGGTACTGTGCCAGATGATTGTCATGTCTCATGGATCGAGAGAGGAGCGTCATCGTCGTCATCAATCCACCCGTTGCTCGTGAAAGCATATCGGGGGTCTACCTGACTAGCGAAAGTAGGGTCGACACGGAATGATGAAGCAAACTCAGCCATACCAACCATCTGTGGGGTCGTGATAGGTGCCTCTGGTAAAATAGATCTGGGTGAAGTCTCGAAATCTGGCTCGCTACTAGAGTCGTTGATCTCGATGACCTCGTGCTCGTGCGACATCTGTGACACATGTATAATCGTACAAGTAAGTGTGTGATCAACATAAATAGTAACACATAAGGCTCAAATAGCAGAAAATCACGTATGCACATAAAACACATAATGGTTTTCACACAAGATAAAATATTTTCTATATCTATTTAGAAATCCTGGCTTCGAGAATTTTGGACTTTATATCTCCAAATTCTTTGGTTGAAGTCTAGTGTTTTTCACAAAAACATCTAGTTCGCTAACAACCAATAGCTCTGATACCAACTTCTGTCACACCCCAAAAACGTCGCAGCGGAATATTTAACGTAATAGAGACGGAAGTTGGTGCCCATTTATATCTTGTCGAGCGATGCATTTTATTGTTGGACATATTAGTTTATTTTAAACATAAGTTGTTAAACATTACATTTTAAGTCACGACACAATCACATAGTTAAGATGTCTTTGATCCTCGCGGATCTTATTACAAAAGTCCCAGAAAGTTTAAAAGATGTCCAACATTTTTAAAAGAAACAACATGCATCATTCACCACAAGATACGCCATAATTTCCCGAAGCCGATTTCAAGTACCTGTAGAACACGTTAAAATTAAATGTCAACACAAAGGAAGGTGAGTTCACTTATTCGTTTACTAACATATTTTATTTCAAGGAAAACTTTATGATTAGGCATTTATTTGAAAACATCTATGTAATTTTAGAAAGTCCACTTTACTCCTTTGATAAAATCCATGGGCCTTCCATCGGGTCATTACTCCGACAATTGTAATACTGCCCAGCTTTTGTATATTAAATTATAGCATCAATTTTCAGACTCGTATGTTAGCTAGACGATACGAACTATATATTAACCAGGCAGGGATAACCAAAGCTAGACAATAAACAGAATTTAAATTCGTCGTTTGACATTGACTCGGGGCGACCGGTCACGACGGGGTTGTCAACCCGATAGATCTACCAACAATTCATCGCGTGGAATACTTAAATGATTAAACGACATCATGGGCGCAGGGTTCTTTCTCTCCAATAACAATATGATGTCTGCCTCACGTACAATATATATATCCTACTAATATGACAATTTAATACACGATGTTGTACGAATCCCCTGAAATCCCCGACGAAATGTAAGCCTATGTTGATACTTACTCTCTTGAGACCAAGTAATATTCGTACCAACTCCACGGTCATTTTTCCCCCAACCACCGTGCATAATCCCGTTTCTACCCGAAACATGTTTATTCTTCAAAACCATTTCATCCCGAAATACATATATAATTTCTCAAAAATCCATATATTTTCAATGAAAATATATGATTTATATCAAATGGTAAGTTTTATTTCAAAAACATTATTAAACCCTTTTATTGGCGTGTTCTACCCCCAAAATATATAAAGCAGTAAAAAGAGGGGTTTAGTGACACTCACCTTTGGGTGCGTATTTTAATATCGCAATCCCAGAAATTGATTATATACGTCCTAATATGGGAACAATTTCTAAATCAAAACAACATTTAATCACAAAAATCCTAAGTTTCTCAGTTTCTTAGAATTATCACATAACTTTGAGATTTTCTCGAAAAGTTGTCATTTTTTATTATGTTGGCACGTTAAAATATATATATATATATATATATATATATATATATATATATGAGTCCATATATATATTTATATATTTATTATGATTTTGCGTCTAGAACGATTTTTATTGGTGACCATTATTGTGTAATTCCCTTAACTCTCCCGTTTATACGTGATATACCTACGATTTACGCGTCATAGTATTTATACACAAACGTTCATATAATTTAACACTGAAACTCACGAAATCTTGTTAATTTATCTATTTTGTCATTTTCAAAGCAAATACCCACGAAATATCCTATATATATCAAATTTCATGCTCGACAAACAAGTTACACATTTAACGCACTTTTACTGTTTTTACCGCACAATACGTACATGCATACATGCAAAAATCTAAATTTCCTATTATTAGATTAACACTTAACATATTATAACATTTATATGTCAAAATCACTTAACACATTTTATCACAAAAGATTCACCCAAGATTCACCCATACTAATTGTTTTGGTCAAAATTACCTAAGCAATTATATGATCAAATTAGTTTTGTGAGGTAGTGTGCTTGTAATACTTTGTAAAAAATATGTTAGTTTGTTAGTTTGCGAAAACAGTTTCAGGATACGGCTCAGGATATCGAGCTGTATCTATAATCAAACAACGAGCAAAAATATAAAGGTTGACACGTGATGTACGAGGAAAGCCCTTGATCAATCTAGATCTCCGGCATAAAACCTCGGGAGCTGACAATCGTCGGCTGCCTTGTTCTTCTTATTGATTGAATAACAGGATACAATGCAGGATATGACATGGATCAACTAAGTGTTACAATGCGATTCGAGCACAAGTGTGAGTGTTTGTGAGTGGTTACAGGTGGTAGAGAGCAAGAGTGTACGAAAAATTGTGTGTGTGAAAGTCGTGTGTTCCTATGATCCGTGCATTCCTTTATATAGTAAAAGGAAATAACTAACTATGTTAAAAATCCGGGATATTATGCTAAAAATCCGGGATACTGAGATTATTTCCTTTCTGAACGTTGCCAGGCTGTTTCAACTCGTTTTCCACGCGCTTACTAACTATAACTCCGGGATTTAAGCTTCCATAACCGTTACAACATTAATACCTTTGACCAATCTTCTTAACTTTCCATAAAACATGCCAATCTTCAATGCTGGCCGTTACAAGAGCTATTTTTCCGCCATCAACGTCCTTATCCTAACCAATTTGAGCGGGTCTTCAGGATAACTTGGTCTTCATGAACGTTAGTCCCTTGTAGCCAACGTTTATAAGCAAATTGTTAGTAATAGTCTGGATACCGCATCAGGATGTTACCAATATCCTGGTCCGGTATCCTGATCTGGTATCCTGATCATATACAACTAATAGAAAATCAAGATACAAAGTCAGGATATGGGCTCAGAATTTCACCCATAACAAGTGTCCCCAAAAATATAACTGTTGGATATCCTGATTCCAACAGATATATTTTTAGTCATTCCAACATGTCTGGTAAGGATATATGTTTTCTTCGATCTTGAGAAGTTTGACAGCTATCTCAAGCCTGTCCGGGTGAAAAAGGAACCATCTGTTGCTGCTGCCAAAGGTTTCTCTTATGATGACCTTGGCTTCACGGAATCTATCGAGCCCATGACCTCCTTCCTTAATAAGGTAAGTATCCAGATCCTGTATCCCGTACATATATACTGAACCTGTATCCTGGTTAGTCTGTCTTTAATGATACCTGTATTTTGTAGGGTCTAAATCATCTGGTCGTCCTGCACTTAGAACAATTTTAATTTCCTGCAAGTAGAATAGTTTGACAGTTGAAGGTGGAGGGATCCTGTGTTTTCAGGACGAAGCCTTCAACTGTTTATGTAAATGTATTTTAAAAACATAATTGTGTTCTTGGTGGACGGGTCTCTTTTTGAGATGAAACCAAGAATACAATCTTTTGTACCATTAATAATAAACTAACCTTTTAGCCTTATTTGTTGTGTTTTTATTTTGAAAGGTATGTTTTGAATATCCTGATCAAGTATCCTGGTCAGGATACTGATGAAATGTTCAATACTTTTGTCATCAAAATGTTAGACAAAACTTGGTTGAATATGACTTTTTAGAAAACTTAGATCATTTAGATAAGGTTTTCGAGACATGAAGAATAATAAATCATACCAGAAACACTTAGGCAATAATTTCCAACCTTAACCTTTGAATCCTTTGCAATGTCCCCGGCATGGATGTCCCCTGTCTGTGCAGGATATTGCATCAGTGCATGACATACTTGAGTATTTCTTCACTTAGTGATTAAACTTCGTAGCTTCTTATCCACAAAAGAACGTGTGTAATCACAGCTTGTCATATCTTTGCAATCTTGTTAAAAACTTTAGTTTTACTGGGGATAAACCCTTAATGTATTGGGGATAAACCCTTAGTATCCTGGGGAAAATCCCAAATTTTCGTGCGCTACAGACAGGAGTGTATAAACTCCAAGACTTAGAAAGGTGAAAACCTTTAAACCTTAGAGAGTATGAAAATACCCTTTCGCGAGAGAGGGTGATCAATCCTCATATACCTTAAGGATCCAGGGTATAGCCAACAGTAACGAAATTATCAGCCACTTTTACATGAACTGGTCCCGCCACCTTGAACTATCCCTGGATAACTTGCGCTCCAGGCGGGGTGTTTAAACCCAATTCGTGAGAAAGGTCAATACCTTTAAACCTGTGAAGGGATCAGGATCCCTTAAACGTGAGAGAGGGGGCCAATCCTCTAATCTTTCGAAGTATCCTGAGTGTGTATCCTGGAGCTATATCCTGAACCATATTCTGCAAAACAACTGTAAACTAAGGTGGGTGTCAGCCTGGCCACCCCTCCGATGCTTAAGTCAGTATTGGGTTCAAAAGAATAAATAATATCAAATATATTAAAAGAGATAGAATTCATACCATCCTGAGTTAGAAATTAAATTCTAAACTCACTTGAAATAGAACTTTAGGGGTATAGCATTCCAGGGTCTTGGCAACATTTCCCCTTCCATATTCTTGAGTCGGTATGCTCCTTTTCCTGCTTCTGATTCAATCTCATAGGGTCCTTCCCACTTTGGAGCTAACTTTCCATCGGTAGGATTAGTAGTATTCTGAAAAGCCTTTCTTAATACCCAATCTCCAACTTGAAATCTTCGAATCCTTATATTCTTGTTATATGCTCTGGATATCCTCTGTTGATATGCTGCCATCCTTAGTCTTGCTGCATCTCTTGTTTCGTCTACAGTGTCCAAACCTTGGCACAAAGCTTCAGGATTCTTGCCGTAGGTATCACCATTTCTGTTGGGATCACTGCTTCTGCTCCAAATACCAAGGAAAACGGGGTTTGGCCAGTTGCATTTTTTACCGTTGTTCTATCAGCCCATAAAACAAAGGGTAGTTCTTCTGCCCATCTTCCCTTCTTAGCTCCAAGTCTTTTCTTCAAATTGTTGACAATTATCTTGTTTGAGGATTCTGCCTGTCCATTCGCTTGAGGATGTACCGGTGTAGATGTGATCATTTTAATTCCCCAACTTTTGCAAAAATCAGTAGTTCTTTTGCTGATGAACTGAGAGCCATTGTCACAAACTATCTCAGCTGGTACCCCAAATCTGGTCAGGATATTCCTCTTTATGAAGGATACCACTTCTTGATCCCTAACTTGAACAAAGGCCTCGGCTTCGACCCACTTGGAGAAATAATCTGTCCTTGCCAGCATAAAAACCTTTCCTCCTGGAGCCTTTGGAAGTTTTCCCACTATGTCCATTCCCCATTTCATAAACGGCCAAGGGGATATGATAGGATATAATGGTTCTGCAGGGTGATGCAGGATGTTGCTGTGTCTTTGACATGCATCGCATTTATGAGCATACTCTGCGGCATCCTTTCTCATGGTCGGCCAGTAATATCCTGTTCTCAACACCTTCGAGAACAGAGATCTGCCCCCAGTATGGTTGCCACAGTCTCCTTCGTGTATATCCTGAAGTACCTCCTTGGTTTCAGGATCTTCCAAGCACCTTAGGTACGGACCTGCAAGGGATTTCTTATACAAAATATTATTTATAATAGTAAAACGAGATACCTTCATCCTAAAAGCCTTAGGATTTGCATCCTTTGGGATATCTCCTTCTTGAAGATACTTCACAATTGGAGTCATCCAGGATTCAGGATCCTTCTCAGGATATCCATCACCAGGATCCTGGATACATGCTACTTCTTTATCCTGAGATTTGAAATGTTCCATTGCAGGATACAAGATGTGCACTATTGGTATCTGAGTTCCCTCCGGTATCCTGACAGTAGATCCTAAGTTTGCTAGAGCGTCAGCTTCGTCATTCTTTTCTCTTGGTACCTGTTCAAGTATAAAAATTTAGAAATATCCTGCTAATTTTTTAACAATTTCAAGATATTCAGCTAACTTTTCGCCTTTTACTGCATAAGATCCATTGAAATGGTTAGTAACCAATAGGGAATCAACATATACTTGTAAATATCTAATATTCATATTTTTAGCTAATTCTAATCCTGCTATCAGAGCTTCATATTCTGCTTCATTATTAGTGGCAGGAAACTCACATCTAATGGCCTGGGGTAATATGTCCCCCTGTGGCGATTTTAGTAGTATACCCAAACCTACACCTCTTACATTAGATGCACCATCAGTATATAGTGTCCAAGATTCTATATTTTCTCCTAGTTGATGCACTTCTAGGTCTACTTCATTTTGAATATCACTACTGAAATCAGCCACAAAGTCAGCTAAGGCCTAAGACTTTATGGCATTTCTAGGTTCATATACTAGATCATAAGCAGTTAATTTTACTGACCACTTAGCCATCCTACCTGACATCTCGGGTTTCCTAAGCACATTTTTAACAGGATAGTTGGTTTTAACATGAATCCTATGTGTTTGAAAATAATGTCTAAGTTTCGTTGATGCCATAACTAGGGCTAATATCATTTTTTCTAGATGAGAATATCTAGTTTCAGCATCTAATAAACTTTTACTAACATAATAGATAGGATACTGCTGACCTTCGTGATCCTTTACCAGGACAGCACTTACCGCATTCCCTGATTAGCAAGATACAGGGATAATGGTTCACCATCCTTGGGTTTCATCAACAGGGGTGCAGTTCAGAGATACTACTTCAATTCCTGCAAGGCTGCTTCATGCTTCTCTCCCCATTCGAATTTCTTATTCTTCTTCAGGATATCGTAGAATTCCTTGCATTTTTCCGAGGATCTTGATATAAACCTGTTCAAAGCCGTTATTCGTCCTGTTAATCTTTGTACATCTTTCATATTTGAAGGTGACTTGATGTCCAAGATTGCTTTAATCTGCTCCGGGCTTGCCTCTATACCCCTTTTAGTCCCCATGTATCCTAAAAACTTTCCTGCCCCCACTCCAAAATGGCACTTGGCAGGATTAAGTTTCATATTAAACTGATCCAGGATATCAAATGCTCCCTTAATATCCTGGTGGTGATCCTCGGCCTTCTTAGATTTTACTACCATGTCATCAATGTACACCTCCATGGTGTCCCCCAGTTTGTCTTTAAACATCATGTTCACCAATCTTTGGTACGTTGCACCTGCATTTTTCAAACCAAAAGGCATAGCAGTATAACAATAAATACCTGTTGGTGTCATGAAAGCAGTATCCTCCTGGTCTGAAGGTTCCATTTGGATCTGCTGGAATCCTGGGGATGCATCCATGAAGGTTAACATCTCATGACCGGCAGTGGCATCCACCATCGAGCCTATATGAGGCAGAGGGAATGGGTCTTTAGGACATGCTTTGTTCAAGTCTGTGTAATCTACACAAACTCTCCATTTCCCATTCTTCTTTTGAACCACGACCACATTTGCTAGCCACTTGGGAAATTTGACTTCCCTGATCATCTTGGACTTCAATAGTCTTTCAACCTCTTCTTGAATAATTATGTTTCGTTCTGGAGTAAACTTCCTTCTTTTTTGCTGGACAGGCTTGAAAGACCTGTCAATTCCAAGCTTGTGAGTTATAATATCTTTAGAAATACTTGTCATATCCTCATGCTTCCATGCAAATGTTGACATCCTGCATTTTAAAAAGTTAATTAACTGATGTTCAATATCCTGAGGGATATTGGTTCCTACGAGCACCGAGATATCTGGATTATTCTGATCCAGGATAACTTTCTTAACATCCTGTTCTGAAGCCTCCACGATATCCTGGGCTCGCATCTTTAATTGCTATGCCGCATTAGGCTTGGTTGAGGTTTTCATCGAGGATGAGTAACATTCCTTTGCCTCCTGTTGATCACTTTCCACCTTGACAACCCCCCAAGGAGTAGGGATCTTGACACACTGATGATAGGTTGATGGCACAGCTTTCATATCATGGGTCCATGGCCTACCCAATATGATATTGTAGCAGGATAAGGAGTCCATGACACAGAAGTGTTGTATTGAGTTGACTCCTTCGACATACACAGGCAACTTTATCTCTCCCACTGTATTCCTAGCCTCTCCACTGAACCCAACAAGAACAGTGGATTTTGAAGTGATATCTATCGGGGAAACATTCATCCTTTTTAGCGTTTCTAGTTGAATAATGTTGACGGAGCTGCCATTATCCACTAGTATCCTACGCACAAAATGATTAGCAACATATAAAGTTATTACCAAAGCATCATGGTGAGGATCATGGACAGTATCCCTGTCATCACTATCGAACGTGATCACTTTATCAGTCGTGAGGGTCGACATCCTGGTTGGCTTATTTCCCCTTTCGGCCTTAGCCTTCTTTGCATGTCTTTTGGCTGTAGAATAAGAAGTTCCGCATATATCGGACCCTCCTGAGATAAAGTTAATTATCTTGGCGTCGGCGGGAGGTGATGCTGCTCGTTCAGGATCCTTCTCAATATCCTGACCCTTATTCTTCTTTCTGCCCAGAAGATCCTTCAGATATCCTTTGCTTAGCAGGTAGCTTATTTCTTTCTTCAGGGCAATGCAATCCTCAGTAACATGTCCGAAATCCTCATGGAAGGCACACCATTTGGACTTATCCTTCCAATCAGCTTTTTGTTGATTCTTCCGAGGCCACTTGGCTTTATCTCCCAAACCCTGCATAGCATACATTAGTTCAGGTATATTAACAGAAAAACAATATTCTGACAATTCAGGATACTCCTCAGGATCCTCATTTTCAACAGCGTTCACTTTTTTGCTATCATTCCTGTCATATGGCTTAGAACGATATGGTTTGTATGAGGATTCTGACTTCCTGTTAGTTGGTTCATATGTTGAGGATGCATTCATCCTCTCTTGCATTTTCTTATCATCTTCCAGCCTGATATATCTCAAGGCCCTGTTTCGAGCTTCGTCCAAGTTCCTGCAAGGATTCATCACAAGATCCTGATAAAACTGGGAATCCTTTTGTATTCCCATCTTGAATGCTTGGACTACTGTAGCAACATCAAGGTGTGGGATATCCAAGGATTCCCTGCTGAATTTGTTCACATAATCCCTTAGGGATTCTTAAGGCCCCTGTGTTATCCTGTAGAGGTCACTTGTTAGTTTTTCAAAGCTTCTACTACAACAAAACTGACTATTAAACAAATTAACTAAATGAGCAAATGATGTAATTGAATAAGGTGGAACATTTAGAAGCCATTTCAAGGCTGATCCTATTAAAGTGGAGCCGAAGCCCTTGCACAAGCATGCTTCTTTAAGATCTGACGGGATAGGGTTAATTTCCATCCTCTCCCTATACTGGGCAATATGCTCCTCAGGATCCGTCGTCCCATCATACAGCTTCATGTTAGGAGTCTGGAATCTTTTTGGGATTTCTGCATCACAAATGGGGTGAGCAAAGCGGGATATGTTGTGACTATCCCAGGATACTTCCGGTATAGGCTGCACTATCCCAGGCACACTTGATATCATATCCTTCAACTTTTGAAGCTCCCTGGTTATCACTGATGTCACACCTGCATCCTGCAATGATCCAAGATTATTAGTAACAGGGATACTGGTGTCAACAGACAAGTTACCAGCTTGGTGATTCTGGCTATATCCTGGGGCGCATCCTGGAGCATATCCTGGATCCCTCACAGTCGACATCCTGGTCGAAGAGGGTATCTCAGGAATATGATTCCGGGAATGGCTAGGCACAATATTCCCCCTGTTATCCTCAGTGTATACAGCTGAACTGAAGTTCAAAGTTCTGGGTTGCAAAGGAATGACAATCTCCTCAGCAGGCCAACTCGGGCTAGACTTCAAGAGTTGTATTTCCCTCATCAGCATCTGGTTGGTCTCCTGTTGCTGCCTCATCTGTTCCTGTACACTACCAAACAAATTTAAAATTTCTTCATTAGAAGCTAAAACAGGAGCGGATCCCTGGACACTGCGAGCAGGGATAACATCCCGAGTCACATGACTTTCAGTTCCTTGCGAAGAGGCTTGCATTCTTAGAGGAGGTGGAAGCACGGAACCAACTGTTGCAGAGGTTGTAGCAGACACGGTGGAAGAGCTCATGTTTGATCTCGAGGCCATTGAAAATAGTGTAGCAAAAAGTTTTGAAAATCGAAAACCAAGTAATGATTTTGCAAAAGTTTTTAGTAGAAATAGCACCACTTGCCCCACGGTGGGTGCCAAATTGTTTTGGTCAAAAATTACCGAAGCAATTATATGATCAAATTAGTTTTGTGAGGTAGTGTGCTAGTAATACTTTGTAAAAAATATGTTGGTTTGTTAGTTTGCGAAAACAGTTTCAGGATACGGCTCAGGATATCGAGCTGTATCTATAATCAAACAATGAGCAAAAATATAAAGGTTGACACGTGATGTATGAGGAAATCCCTTGATCAATCTAGATCTCCGGCATAAAACCTCGGGAGCTGACAATCGTCGGCTGCCTTGTTCTTCTTATTGCTTGAATAACAGGATACAATGCAGGATATGACACGGATCAACTAAGTGTTACAATGCGATTCGAGCACAAGTGTGAGTGTTTGTGAGTGGTTACAGGTGGTAGAGAGCAAGAGTGTACGAAAAATTGTGTGTGTGAAAGTCGTGTGTTCCTATGATCCGTGCATTCCTTTATATAGTAAAAGGAAATAACTAACTATGCTAAAAATCTGGGATATTATGCTAAAAATCCGGGATACTGAGATTATTTCCTTTCTGAACGTTGCCAGGCTGTTTCAACTCGTTTTCCACGCGCTTACTAACTATAACTCTGGGATTTAAGCTTCCATAACCGTTACAACATTAATACCTTTGACCAATCTTCGTAACTTTCCATAAAACATGCCAATCTTCAATGCTGACCGTTACAAGAGCTATTTTCCGCCATCAACGTCCTTATCCTAACCAATTTGAGCGGGTATTCAGGATAACTTGGTCTTCATGAACGTTAGTCCCTTGTAGCCAACGTTTACAAGCAAATTGTTAGTAATAGTCAGGATACTGCATCAGGATGTTACCAATATCCTGGTCCGGTATCCTGATCTGGTATCTTGATCATATACAACTAATAGAAAATCAAGATACAAATTCAGGATATGGGCTCAGAATTTCACCCATAACAATAATGTTCACTGAAAAATGCGTATTTTAGCGATTCGGTAACGTTTTTGAGCGTCGGAAGTCACGTATGACCAACCAAACACCAAGTAAGCTTGAAATTAGTTAAAATACTTATTTTTAAACTAAAAATATTAGTTTATTTACTGATCTAAATCATTTTTATAAAAATCATCCGAAAAGCCGATTTTTGACCGTTTTAACGCATAGTTTTGCGTTAAATGTTACCGTAACCATCCCAACTCGAAATGACTTGATATTTTAACAAAATACATGTTATTTACTGATTAATATAGTGGTTATAATAAGATTAGTGCAGTTTTTGTTTAAGTCACATAAATCATGCGATTTCACGTATTTTACAACTTCTAATGCACCAAGTACAACATGCAAAGCTATCAAACATTATTACAAAGTTACATATCATTAAACACTTCAAAATAAATTTATTTTAAGATTTATAATCTGATCTAAAACTATTTTTATCATAACATCATTTATCCATCATTTTCGGTACATACACCCACATGCATGACTATGTACAAGCACTTAATGCATATATATCATATCATCATCATATTACATAACCTTAAATGCATCTAAGGATACATTTACTTCATGTTTTTATAAATCACAACATGTTCATCTCATAATCATTAGATTATTTCACATAAATGCATCATTCCATCTTTATTTACATATGACAAATTTAGTGTATACACTTACATATACATAAATACATACACGACATACACACATATACACATGCATATACTTCCAAAATCTTACTTTTTATCACATCCATTTCAAATCATTAAAACCTTTTTAAGAACATTCTTTTGATCACACATGCATTTCACTTTACAAAAATCACATCAAACAAGAATCTAGCAATAGTCAAAACTCAACATAGATTTACATATATACATACATACGGCTACATATATACATACAAGTTCATTCATTTTATTTTTCTTTAAAAACCCATTTGTTTTAGTTTTCAAGTTAGTGTTTAAATCTAAGTACAAGAGAAACTTCCATCATTATTTTAGATCATCAAGAATCAAAACAAGATTTGTAAAATGAACTTTATACCTTCAAGATTTTAGATGGGTTTTTGAGAATAGATGATGAGATGGAGGTTGTTCTTGCTTGAAATCACTTCCAAACACCCTTTTTAGCTTGAAATCATCTTGAAAGAACCTTGAATTTTCATGAAAATAATTTGGAATTTTTGAATGTATGTGTTAGAGGGGTGTTCGGCCGTGAGGTTTCAAGAGGGGAAGAGAGAGAGTTGTTTGATCTTGTTTTGAAGAAGGTGGAGTGTGTGTAAGAGTTCTAATGATTATGTACAAGACACAAGGTCCACATGTCATGTTTTCACAATTCCAAGAAGTGGTGGCACCACCCTTGGCTGCCAACTCTCCTTCTCTCTCTTATATACACATAAATTACATATACATACATATATATATGTAGATTAGTGATAATAACAGGTATTTTACTAGATACCGGGTATTTCATCTAGCGTTTTAATCCCGTTTTAGTGCGTTTTAAATTATTTTTATCATTCTATAAAAATAATCACTAAAATTATTACTGAAATAATTACCAGTTGCCTAGACTGGTTGCGTTGTGGGTATTTGGCAGTATGCGCGCTGTGCTGCGCGGTACACGTTAAAAATCGCAAAAATAGGAATTTGAGCGTTTTTATTTATTTTTGTCATTCTATAAAAATAAACTTATCAAATTATGGCTAAAATGATTTTCAGTTGTCTTGACGGGCTGCGTTGACAGTATTTTGTTGGTATACGTGCTGCTTCGCGCGATACGCGCTTAAACTCGAAAATAGGGTTTCTTAGCGTTTTAATTTATTTTTCCTCATGAATAGGATTAAAATTATTATTTTAATCATAACAGACTATTTTTAGGATTTTAACACTGCCCGGGTGGTCACCGAGGTTCGTTTTGCATTTTAACCGTTATGCGATAAGCGTCTATCTTACCGTTGCCAACATAATTTTTATCAAAGTTTAATTTTATCAGTACACTAAATTTCACATATAAACACCATAATTAGTCAAATATAGTCCTGTTACCTATTCACAATACCTGCTATAATTGTACGGTTCGACCTGAAAAGCCGGGTGTCACAGTCTCCCCCTGTTTAGGAAATTTCGTCCCCGCAATTTTTACTTTACAGGTTTTGTTTTCGCACTAAATAAAATAACAAAACTAATCTATTGAATATAGTCTCATAGTTTCCGCGAGAAACTTGGATTCTTCCGAAGAATCCTTGTAGCTCTATATTACACACGTTCTCGGTTCCTATATGTAAACTGGATAATAGTGAGCATAAGATGAACCGATGCATAAATGACGTGAGAAGTCATAAAGTCGGAAAATGTGTTCGAAAGAAAACAAATATAGCCTTAGACAACGGTCAAGGTCAAAGGAAATACAAAAGCAAAAATAAATGGTTTTGAACATAAAAAGGGTGCCTTAACGCCATATACATATATAAATGTATATACTTTTGAATAAAGACTTGAATAAAAGATGATCTACGGGATTATCGTAACCTACGAGATTATAAATGAGGCTAAGGTCTACGGGACCAAAAAGACCTTCGGGTCCCAAATAGAAAGAAATGAATTGTTAGGGTCTCACCTTAATAAGGTAAAAAGGTGAAAATATAAAGAAATAGCCTACGTGGCTAAGCAAAAGAACATACGGGTCAATAGTATAAAACAAGAAAACTGGCCGTAACTTCCCGCGTAAAATAATAACGGGAGATAAAGTTAGTATAAAAGCGACAGGTTTCTCTAAGTTAATTAAATGGGTTAAAAGCAAAGAGATTGTAAAAGGTCTGGTTGACAAAAGTGAAAAATTTCACTAAAACATTAAACGGGCTAAACTGACAAAAGAGTTCACAATTATTTAAATTGTACAACATCACAAAAGTGAGTGAAGTCATTATCGAAATGACAATGGAAAGGGATAAGTCCTTGGATGTAAATTCCTTGGAATTGACATGAGGTTAAATGAAAACGTTAAACTAAAGAATTCAATTTTTCGTAAGAAACAACGTTTTAACACGTATGAATACTATGAGACGAATTCGGAAATGAGTAAATCAAAGAACGTGGGTCTTAACACCGATGGGTGCGAGACGATACGTCCGAAAGGAAGAAGCATGATAAAGAAAAGTCGAATTAGACTTAAACGTGACGTGACATGCTCACAGACAAGAAAAGAAATATAGAGAATGATATAGAATACAGTCAAGTCGTAACGTGAGTTACGAGATATGAAAATCAGAAAACAAGCAAAAGGCCAGGTTGGCAATTAGATATACCCGAATGACGGGGAATAAAGTGACGGCGACTAATCAGTCTAGCCGATAAAACATTTCAAAGTCAGATTAGTGTTATGACTTATAAAAAGCACTTGTCGATATGAGATTAGCTTGAAGTAAGCATGTTGAAAATAAATATAACTGAGTGATCAGATGACAACTCGGTCGAATAAGTGACTGTTAGGGGAGGATTTTCTAACAATTAGTGATCCTTATTCGTTATCCTAATTAGTGATCCTTACTTCTGTGACAGGTGGTGATCCTCAGAAGAACATCAGGATCAGGATCATGGATCACATTAAGGATCCTCGTACTGACGATTGTTTGTTTATGTTTTGTACTACCTCGCAGGTATAACAAGCTTGACCAAGTCTTGGCGACATTCCTGGAGAATATTCCCAAACTATTCTGCACGTGCTTGGCCAAAAATGGACGTTGTGGGGAACGTGGGGGCTTGGCACAAAAGTCGGATAGTTAGTTTAGTAGTTAAATTTCTATTTTAAAGGGGTAACGAGCTAGTAGAAAAACACTTAGTCATTTCTGAGTTACACACACACTCGTACAAACGTTCATACCAGCTCTCGTTCAAACACTTAGCAGTTTCATACACCTTTTACACGTTACATTCTAGTGATCCTTGTACTTAGCTCGTTACTATCCGAAGTTGTAAACATTTATTCATTTATTTGAGCTTGGTGATCGGTAGTTTCCATCACCCGGGGTTTTTTGTGCCGGAGATCAACTCTTGATCAAGGGCTTTTTCCCCGTATAAATCCTTGTGTCATTTCAGTAATTTACATTGAAGTGATCCTTGTTATTGTTCTACATTGTTAGCATCATACCCCGTAACATAGAGTTTGGTTGCAATATCCTCAACAGATTTTTTTGACCAAAACAGTTTGGCGCCCACCGTGGGGCAATTGGTGCTTTATCCTTAGAAAAATACGCATTTCTGTGCTCATTCCGGTTCACTACAACCAAGCAAATGGCTTCCTCAGCGAAGAATGCTTCAAATTTGATGCCATCATCCACTTCTTCACAAGGCGTCCCTCCTTTGCCTCCACCACCTTCTGGAT